>RYFJ01002187.1:0-103634 GCA_003991445.1 Oryza meyeriana var. granulata
AGGAATTCTGGTGCTGCCTTTTCCCCTCCCCACTCATGGGACGAACGAGTGGCGGTGGGTGCTGCTGCCGTTTCGGGACTCCTGGGAATTAAATCGGTTCCCCCGCTGTCCGGCCTGTCGATTCTTTTGTTTCCCGCACGCCTGCTTGTACGCACACGTTACCACCTTGCCGCTTTCCCCCGGCGTACCTGAGCATCCATCTGCCCATTCATCGGGGTGGATTATAACACCCTCCTAACTTGAAACACAATGGTGTCCGCCGAAAGGTTTGCTCACTTATGATACTACCTGAACCAAACTTACGACCAATAAGCACGAAGGGCGAAGGCAGTAAAATCTGGTTGGACGAAACTTTTTCAAGCTAGCATCGGCAGCTGTTCGTTGTACAGACTTGCTCTGCTCACACCACCAAGACATGAATAGTTTGCACGGCCAGTGCTGTCTCTCAATCACAACGTTTAACTTGCTAGCTGTGCCAGTGAGATAAAACTTGCCTAAATATTAAGGGAGCGATAAGTTACATGCAGGGCTGGTAACTACAAGAAAATAAATACCTGGGTACGATAATTGGGCTCTGTGATGTCACATTAACACACCTCAAAAATCTGGATTAGAGTCGGCTTTACACCCCTTCCTGCAAATACTGCCAACCTTTATACCCACAACCACTTGAATGACAATCAATTTCTTAGACATGCGCAAAGTGAAGCGTACTCCTAAACCAGCGGATTAGGGGGCCCAATTCCAAAAAATAATGATAGGCAACAAAATAAGTAAAGTTATCTAGTAGCAGATCATGGGCTTCACTGGGTTGTCGAGTGAGATCAGTGCAAATAGTTTGCTGATGACTTTCCTAGTTAGCATTATGCCTATCATTATTCCCAGTGGGCATTACCATCACGTGGTAAGGAGAAGTAACCTCCAACCTCTTCCTTGTAGGCTGCGGCACTGCAACATACTCGCAGCTTATTACCAAAACTACAAGAGGATAGTGTAAGTACTTGAATCCAGCAAACCGTAGATACCTTGCACGGACAGGCATAACCTCTGAATATCCAAGTTTAATGTATCGCATTTGTACCAGCACGCTCAGACATGCTTGAACAACCTACATATTTAAAATATATATCTATAAATAGGCATATAGTTCCGTTGTAAGTGTCTGGGCTATAATAAATACAGCGTCATCTATGCAAGGTATCTACGTCAGAGGTCACCCCGAAGAGTTTTGTATAAGCCCAGCAAACATTACAATACCGTTCATCTTTCATCAAGAGTTTCAAGCAAGGAACTGATCCTCAAGAGTTGCATGCTCAGCCCATAAAGTGATCACAGCAACCAAATAAAAAACCGGTCACTGTAGATATTGATAAAACACTGCCTTCTTTTTGAATCAGCAATGTGGCCAAGAACATAATTGAGGAAAATATGACCTCCAGGTCTCGTAATCCACATCGCCTAATAGATGGAACCATTCAACGTTGCGCTTGTACCAATTGGGTGCACAACCGTAAGCTTGTCTCAATAGACATTGCATTTTTCTATTGTGGAAAATGGTAATTATGTGTTGCAATCTAAAAAAATAGTACTAGATGAACATAAAACAGACATTATAAAAGATTGAGCAGTATACCTTATTAACCTTTTGGTATGCTTTGCTCCTTCTTCGTTAAGTCCTCAAGTCCACAAAATTAAAATGTATATAGTGAAGATTTGCCCAGATACCTCTGTAGGTATTTTCAATCAATGGTCCATGGTGGAAAAAAAATAGTGTATTTGCTAGGGACAAGCATTGAAGTTTCTTGTTCTGGTTACTAACACGAAAATTCCGGTACGAAGTAGGCATGTCCTTCATTATATGACTCTGAAAGACTTCTGTGTTATTTCTAATTTCTCTCCTATTCACGTGCGTAATGCGCCCCTAAGAATCATACCATACATGGGAAATATGAAATGGAATATCATAATTATGCAGAAATAAATAACTATATAGTTAGCATGAAGCCATCAGTTCTGTTACCTCTTCATTCCACTCAAAATAATGCTCCACTAGCAACTAAACCGCTTCCCTGGGAATATTCCAGATAGATGCCACAGCGCTAAGGATACTGCTGACTTTTAGTGCCGCCAATTATGCCTAGGTGGGCATAGAAGTTGGGGAATAGGTATACTCTGATCCCGCATCGGAAGGCTATGTAATGTGAACATGACGGGAAAACATACTGCATTAGTATATAATTCAATAATTTAATATAATGGTGAAGCTGTACACAAGTAAGATAACAGAATGAGTAGAAAAGAGTATACAGGGACTCAACATAAAACAAGAGATGCTCAAGTCGGCCGAACTAACAGAACCCAAGAGCCAAAAAATGCTAGAAACATGCGAGAGGGAAAGGGAGATATTAAAGGACTGTAGACCTCTTTGGTAACACAATGTTTTGGGGTAACACACAGCTGGAATCCCATGTCACTGTCATAATTAAAAACTCTAAGCCCATTTCTAGAAGTTGACACGAGATATAGCCAATATAGTTGGTCCCATGGGTAAAAACCTGGATTTGGCAAGATACAACCTAACATTGCTGCAAAGTGTTGGCCCCTTGGCTCTTATGGAATGACATGCATAACAACAGTCCGAGAATTAGGAAATTGTCTCTACGTAAGAGAAAAGGCCATAGTGCTCTGATGACGCTGCAATGCTGATTCGAGAAGGAGGACTTTATGACTCAATATGCGAGCCTAGTAATATATTTAAGCCTTCGAAATCGAATTCCCCAAACCTCAGCTGTGTTATTAAAGCCGCGTGCCATTGCAAAGTCCAGCACTTGATTAAGTTACGTAACATACATAAACAGGTGAACTCACCTTAAGACAAGTTATGAGGAGGATGCTTTAAATTGCAAATGCAATTAAGAACTCAACGGGGTAAAGTAGGTCCAAGATTACCATTCCCGTTAGAGGATTCATACCAAAGTATCTGAGCTAAGGTAAAATTTTTTCATGGCAGGGCCAGAGAAAGCACATGGTTGTTGATCTTCATCAATAGTATCATTCGTTGTGAGCAATTAATGAGCCCTTTCCTACGTAGCAGGATTGATATGATACGTGAGAATGTGGATAAAGTAATGTTTAACAATATCATCAGATATAGCATGAGTCCATATTTTGAATTATAGGATAAAGGATGTATCTGTACCTCAATCCATTCAGAGGTCTCCATCAATCACTATGTGCACTAACCATTTGCAGGTGCCATCACCAATCTCAACACCCAGTCTATAAATCTTTTATGTGGATTAGCTGGAAACCACTTTCGGGTCCATCCCGGCTAAGTCGCATGTTTACCTGTTGACGTATGAAAATTTAATATAACTCCATAGGGTATATATTGTTATTGATGCATTTATTGGTATCCAATCTACCCCCCCCGGCTACCGGTCATACTTGTCCTAAAATCTCCACCAACAGACAATAGTCCCCTTGCCACAAATCCATTACCTTATGTAAAATTTGAAGGATCTATTTACCAAGAATTGCGTCACCCGGCAGTACTGCGTTATGAGACGATTTCAAAGCAGGCAAACCTTGGTGGGTCATGGTGTGCTATCATCCCCTATTAGCAAAGGGGCATGCAGCTATTAAATCAGCAGAAGGAATGTCCCTTCTTCTTGAAGTTATCACACTCACTCTGCGATGCAATCGTCAAGACTGCATGAGGGAGGATAAGGGTGTCAGGACTGGAATTCGGGAGTTGGCAGTACGACCCTCCGGAGCACGAGTGAAGCAATGACCCTAGAAGATGCCACTGCAAGATACAATAGGTTTTTCGGACCGTAGACGTGAATATTAATAGATCTCCAAAGAAAAAAGGTTTTTCCCAGTGCCAACAATAGCCCATACACGAAAAAGCATTCTCTCTGTTCCACAAGACGGATTTGAAATGACAGTATCCACTAGATAGCTCTCTGTTCTCATTTTAGTTGCTATGACATAATGGCAATGCTCATTTTAAGCTTTGCAATATCATATGTTCATTTTTCAGCTAACAGCCTGTTTTCTTACCACTTGCTAAAGAGTAGGATTCAGGTCTAGGTAAGCATAATCATCATGGAGCACCAACTTTTAATAAACAGATTATCAAACTCCACCAAAACATGATTTTTTAAATGTTGCTCTGGAACTATATATGAAGGCAACTGTATTATTCTCTGAATTTTACGGTGGATATCATCAGTGAAGTAAACATAGAAATCAATAAACAAGACAGTGCATCAGAAACAGAGCAAAAAGGACCATAGTAACAAATAGTTGAAACGCATCTGAGCTGCTGAACCCCACATAGATGCTTCCTAAGAGCCTCACGCCACTCATTGTCATCACCAAGTAAACCAAGTGCTTGACATGCGTCCTTAAATAATGGGCACAAAACACCATGAATATAGTTCACAGATCTCATAGGATGTAGCCCCTTTGACACTGAATTTAGAGCATACGAAGTAATAGAGCTCACCACAAGTAGGATTAATGTAGATAGCCGGCCAATTTTTTTGGCTGTCTTACGAGGATGCCAGCATTTCTTCTTTTTGTTCCAAACCACTTTGTTGGGACTCTATATATGTTAGTTCTCGGGCATTTGGATATATCTCATTAGCTGAAAACCACTCGGTCAAAGTTGTTTTTCTTGAAGCGGGGGTCATCCCAATATCAACTAATGGGGTCTCTTAGCTGGTACACAATGTTATTCTCAAGGGAAGATGTTTTATACAGCTAATCTCATCACCGATGGTGTTCTATAGTGTATATCAAATTCAAACAAGCGCCAAACAGCCTCATGCGAAGATAAATAACGACAGTCAATATACTCTCAAACCTCATCAATATCTTTAGGTTGTTCTTTCATACCCGCATGATTGTTTGAACTAATGTCACTACTCTCAATGACAGCTCTAACACGATCTGGGCCCTTTTGTGATATATTTAAACAAGTATTTGATAAGGTGTGTCTTATTACACACTCGACATTTATATGAGCCTTAAGCGCTTTAACAATTTCAAATTGTTGGCACAACCCAACTATTGTCAAGTTTAATCCATATCGCTCAACAAATTACTTATCTTTGCACGACACCTATACTGCACAAAACCATCCTCACCCACGATTGTGTCATCCTGATAGTTTTTGGAAAAAATTTTGAACATTCATCCTCATGCATGCACATTTTTTATTTGATCCCCACAAGGACCATGCACCATAAACTCATCGACAAGGTTATAACCCTCAAGATCACATGACCTATTGGGTATCTCTGCACATATTATCGAATCAACATAGGAGGGGTGTGGGTCTTTGGCATTACTTGTAGCCAAAGCAAAATATGGATGTGAGGTAGACCACGCTTCTGGAACTCCACTGTATGAGAGCACTGAAATATAAGAAAATTGTTAAGGTAATAAAAAAAATAAATATACTATATCCTATAGACGTCGAAACTTCGAAGGACCACAAAATTTATATAATACATTAGCTGCTAATCATACAAGATGATGATGAATAAACATAACATGGTTCTAGATTTTTAGTTACACACATCATCAAAAGGCCCTAACATGTCATTTAAAATTATTGTAATTAGCGGCATGTTAAACTTACTAAATCTTGTTGTATAATTATATAGGTCAAAAGCATAGATGACATACAACTAAATGCATGCCTACTAACAGGTGAAACAGGATATAGATAATTAACATCAAGAACAAACAAATAGAACTAGAGATAGGGCAAATGGAGATGGATCCTTGCTCACATGCAGAGTGCCAGCAAACAGCGGATGTATGTAACAGTTCGGGAAGGCAGATATTTTCTCTTTGTTTGACTAAACCATTAGATTCTCATGAATTGAAAAGTAGACAATTACTAACCACAACGATCACATACATATATTTTTTCGTGGCAAATATATCTCTAGGCCATAGTTAATTAATTTGGCAACATTATGTTTATTGAATTAACATGTAGCAAATGTTCACAAAGCTGCATAATAATGTGGATTTACATTATATATCTTTTCAACTAAAACAATATTTCATAAACCACTAATAATAATCATACCTGCTTGTGCTTTCCCAAAATAAGTACCCTTCTTCAACACAAAAACAAGTTCCTCCACCTTGAGCTTGAAAACTCTACTTACTATATCAGGTCGAGCTTGTGGTTTTTGCCCTAGAATAAAAGCAAGAGCGTCAGCTATTTCCTGCCACTTAGGATTGCAAGTAAAAGTAATGAAGAGGTCCGGTGGCCCATAGAACCTACAAATTGCCATTGCATCTTGGTAATTTTGTACCATGTATCTTTTACTTCCTGTAAAGCTAGCAGGTAAAATAACTGTCTTACCAACATTATTCCCGTCAACATCACCCTTGTGCAGTGCATCTTGAATCCCCTTGTAAATCTCTGACCTTAAATTCTTATTGTTTTTTATGACAAACCTAAGTCTGTTTTCCTCTATCGACGCAAAAGCGTCAACTATGTATTGCTGGAACAGCCGATCGCCAGATATCAATGTTATTGCCTCACATTTGCGTTGTTGCAGCCGAAAAGTGTAATATTCAAGCATCGTAACTTCCTCCCTCGTTCCGACTGACAAGTCTCCGGATCGGTTGTATTTAATTTTTAGTTTAAACCCTTGCTCACCATAAGGAAAAAGAATAGGATATTGCAAAGCCATATAATTGGCATGAAGGTTACTAATTCTTTGTAACCCACCACCTCTGTTTTGAATTATTACATCAGGACTCTTCTCTTTTTCCGAGAAATCACCCACCACTAGAGCAGCCACCTCTGATCCAGTCGGTGCACTATACTGTGGCGCAGCTCTAGAGCGATCGTGCAATAGCCTAAGACGCAAAGGTTGGCTATGCCCTTGCTGTAGAAAGTCCCTAGCAGCTCTGAATGATTGAACTAATTCATTTGATTCGTCAAACATGCTTATTAAGCCTTCAACAATCTTTTTATCGACTATGTTATCATCATCACAATCCCTATCTCTATCAAATATTGATATACGGTTGTGGACCTCATTCTCAGTATCAACAATGTAAAGTTGTGCATACCTTGGAGACTCACCCTCTTCGGGAAGTAAAGATCCAATTCGATGATGAACCTGGCCATTAATTTTGAACACGTACGGCCCTGGACCTTTGTTTATACCATAGTCAATTTTAGCACCCATTGACGTGAAAGCAAACATAGAATTGTATGATCTAATAGATTTAAGGAAGTATTTGGATGAAATATCACCATTTGGATCTAGCAATTTAGCCAAAAAAGGTGGAGGAGATTCCAAATATGGCAAACAAACCTTCCCACCCCTGCAACAAAGATGAAAGCGAATATGGCCTCCTTTACTTGAATAACACCTCTTCACACGCTCTTGATACCAAAATTGGGCTCCACAATATTGACACACGTGGGTAGGAGGCCCATAGTAAGAAGTGTCGTCCAAAACAGCTACTGTAAACAAAAAACCGTTAGTTAGGAAGGCTGAAATTATTTAAGAGGCAATTCTAGAACCTATGTATGCTCATTTTAAGGGACTAATTAGGGAGCAAGTAAATAATTTCATGCGTGAAATCATTTTTGTAAACAAAAAATCGTTAATTAGGAAGGCGGAGATTATTTAAAAGGCAATCCTAGAACCTATGAATGTTCATTTTAATTTACTAATTAGAGAGCAAGTAAATAATTTCATGCGTGAAATCATTTTATTTTACTACCTGCATGCTCAAGCAAATTTAGTATTCATATGTGTGTGGCAGGCAAAATTAACAATGTTTTCATCATTTAATCATATAGAATAAATGGGAGTTACATATATATTTAACATACATCTTGCTGTAGATCATCCATAATAACCCATCTTTCTTGGGTATGTGTACGAACACATCTTCTGAATAGAAATAAAAAAACTACAAGAACACATCTTGTGTATAGACTTTAATATACATTTTTTAGATCCTACCTGTAATCTTCTGGCTGGGGACTGTAGCTTTTCCCGATTCAGCCAAACAATTACCTAAATTGAGAGGTAGCGCAACCGTTATTCATGCTATAGTTAATATACAATATATTATTTTACCGCATACGCCAACTACCCACCTTTCTTTGCTTTTATTATGGATCTCCGATGTTGTTGCCTTTCGCGTATTGTCCCCCCAGCAGAATGTGAACTCACACCTACAATTAAAAATGTATTAGTTATTTAATATAACAAAATTAGATCATATATCAAATGTACTATGGATTTTCTATTTTGATCGTGTAAATGCGTTTAAAATTTAAGCCGTGCATATGCCTAGGAATGAAAACGTAGCAGATAGTTTCCATCCGATCCGGAGAAAAACGAATATCGGTACACCTTCCCCGGGAGCGCCGCGATGAACGCATGCATCTACCTCGGGCTCCGTGTCCCGGGGACATTCCCGAGCCCGGGGCTCGCCATCCGGTCCCGGGGCCAATAGTTTTGGCCCCGGGGCGCATTGCCGGGCGCTGTACTGGGGCATTCCCGTGCCCGAGTCTCGCCCCCCGGTCCCCGGACCCACTGTCTCGGTCCCGGGACACGCTTCCCAACTGGGCTGGGCAGGACGGCCGCCCAGCGCCGCCTCCCGACCCCGGCCGCCCGTCGCCACCCTCTCCCAACTCGGCCACCTCCCGCCTCGGCTGGGCAAGACCCGGTCGCCCGTCGCCGTCTCCCAACTGGCGTCCCGACCTCGGCCGAAAATTATCGGCCCACATACCCCGGGGACGCGTGGATCTACGGCCATGTCAGCTCCTCCGGGGCCCACACTCTGCACAAGCGACGCCGGCTACGGCCATTTTCCGGCTAAGTGCCTGGGACCGAGTACTACCGGGCCCGGGTGCACCTTCCCCGGGAGCGTCGCGATGACCACACGCATCCACCTCGGACTCCGTCTCCCGGGGACATTCCCGAGACCGGGTCTCGCCCTACGGTCCCGGGGCCAACAGTTTTGGTCCCGGGGCGCATTCCCAGGCTCTTTACTGGGGCATTCCCGTGCCCGGGTCTCGCCCCCCGGTCCTGGGACCAACTGTCTCGGTCCCGGGGCACGCTTCCCGACTGGGCTGGGCAGGACGGCCGCCCAGCGCCGCCTCCCGACCCCATCCGCCCGTCGCCACCCTCTCCCAACTCGGCTGGGCAGGACCCGGCCGCCCGTCGCCGTCTCCCGACTGGCGTCCCGACCTCGGCCGCCTCTCCCGACTCAGCTGGCCAGGACGGTCGCCCGATGCCGCCTCCCGACTCGCCTGCCGACCTCGGCTGCCTCACCCGACTCAGCTGGACCATCGACGTACTCGCCAAAATCCCGCAGCAGGAAAAAAATAAAATGCGACATCAAGCCAATAAAAGCAAGACTAAAGGTACCTGTTGTAAGAATAGCTTGCTCTCCACGTAAGTGCTTTCTCTTTCGAGTTCTGGAAGGTGGACTAACCATGAAACATAATTTACCCTTCAAATACCAATATGAAATATATGAATTTATTAAAGAAAGATACTAGACTTGCAAAGCAGACTATTAGAAAACACCGAACGCTCTCATCGTACGTGAGAAAACGAACTGAACAAGGCACATAATTAATCTCAATACAATGAGGTAAAACTGAGCAAGTAAAATAATTTAGTCGATGTTAGCCAGCAAGGTTAGATCAGAAATTATTAGGATCAGCAACCACCTTTAGCCAAATAATTAGTAGATACTTCAATAACAGTTTCATAGTCAGTTAAAGTTACAACACGAGTTAGTATCAGTACCAGTATTGTCATAGTTAGCCAAGTTACAACGCAAGTTAGTACTGGTAGCCTCATTGTACAGATCTTGTCTGTTAACTGAACAAGGCACATAATTAATCTCAATACAATGAGGTAAAACTGAGCAAGTAAAATAATTTAGTTGATGTTAGTCAGCAAGGTTAGATCAGAAATTGTTAGTATCAGCAACCACCTTTAGCCAAACAATTAGTAGGTGCTTCAATAACAGTTTCATAGTCAGTTAAAGTTACAACACGAGTTAGTATCAGTACCAGTATTGTCATAGTTAGCCAAGTTACAACATAAGTTAAAATCAGTATGAAGCCTGGTTAACATCAGCATCTTTAATTAATGTCATAGTTAGCCAAGCTACAACACAAGTTAGTACTGGTAGCCCCGTTGTATAGATCTTGTCTGTTAACTCTAATACTTAAGAGACTATAATTGATATAGAACACCTAAGACACTTGTAGTACGTACCTTCCCTTCCAGCTGCTATAGATAGTCTAGGTGAGAACCATTTATCGAGTGAGAACTATGCACTGAATGCTCAAAGCCTTAACTTGCACTTGCGTGGGTATGCAGATGCAAGAAGGCAATGCTCCCCTTAAATAGGCAATCCTGGCTACCCGCCGCATCATGCATGCAGTCATGTGAACTTGCTGCATAGATAGCCAATAGCATCCCTCCTGATGCATGCATGCACATCAGACAAAGGCTGTAGAGAGACTGTGGTTGAGGCATCACATTTTTTAGAGCTACATCTTGCTTGTTGCTGCACCGTGCATGCAGTGATAAGTCAATGTCAAGCAACAGTCCACACATACAGTACATTTGTACGAGGGATAGGCGCTTGCTGGATGAATAGGCAACAGCTGTCAATTTGTAGGAGGGATAGGAGCTTGCTAGATGGATAGGTAGCAGCTTGCATCGAAACCGTCTACTCCAAATCGGACGGTAGAAACAAATCACACTGACGTGGACAGCAGATCCCGAGCTCGCGCCACGCAGCCGATGCTCGCACCCCGCAGCCGATACCGAGCCCGCGCCCCGCAACGGATACCGAGCTCGCGCCCCCCCCCCCCCGCCAGTGCTCGCACCCGGACAGCCGTGGCTGCTTCTGCCGCACGAACCCACCTGTCAGTCCCCGTCGTCTTGTTCGTCCTCCAGCCGCTCGCGCTCTCTCTCTTCTCTCGATCTCTCTCGAGCCTGCTCTGTTACCTCTGTTCCGCGCCTATGCCGTCCGGTAGCGCTATGCCCGAGTTGGAGGAGGGCTTTCCAGCGGGCTGCTAGTGCTTTGGCATGGCTTCGTTGGCGTTGCGCGACGTGGCTTCCTAGCAGAATTAGCAGCGCGGCATGGGGTCAGTGCTTTGGCGTGGCTTCGTTGGCGCTGCGCGGCGTGCCAGTTCAGGCCCATCCGAACCATACACTGCATATCGAGCGATAGAAAGAAACTAAGCGACGTGGCCACCGCGGGAGGCCGCGAAAACGGCGCGGCCTCATATTTGTAATTTTCACATGCTTTGCATTGAAAATAGGAGATGAAAATATCGTTGGAGCATTTACTTGACTACAAAAAAATTCTATACTTGGAGCATAGCACAAATGTGATGATATAAATATCATCTTTTTCAAGTGTAGACTTTCATTTCCAAACAGTATGGGCATTGTGCCACCAAATCCTATAGGGGCGCCTTTGGTCCATCTATGATGCTGAAAGAAGTGTTGATGCTTGTGCCTAGCGAATGGAACTCGCCGACTTGTCTAGTCTCCAACGACTTGCAAGCAGTGGCTCACACTGTATATGGCTCTATTATTATATCGTGTCGTGATAACAAGGACCACAAAAGAATGCATATAAATTTAAAGCAACTTGCAAGGTCATACAAATATATAAATTCGATGGCTTCCGTCTTCAAATTTCTGTCAGTGTCAGTGTTCAACAGTCCAAGTACTTACGTCTATTGATCCTTTGGTGTCATTTAATAAAAACACATCAATTGATATATTCATTTTGGATTCTTTTTTCACGGGAGTAAGGGCATGTTTAGCAAATGGGTTTGGAAAAGATATGGACATGACTACAAATCGGATGCCCAATTTTTTATGAAAAATTGGCCACTGTTTCACCGCTTGCTGAAAATATTTCACCAAAAAGTTAAAAATGTTTCAAACTATTAAAACTATGAAACATAGCCAAATCACAACTACAACATTTTGCTCTCATACACGAAACATCGAACTTTAATTATTGAAACATCAACAGATCCGTAAGAATCAAAAACAATAATACGAAATATCATAAAAAGCCAAGTGCAACATTTCAATCCAACATAAGAAGCATCCATATACATTAACTGAAACATCGAAAAATCACAAAATATACCATTTAGATCTGGCTTCTTCCTCCTTTCTGACAGCTGGACCTCTGGCTTCTCCTTCACAACTGACCACCCGACGGTGACAACGAGTCGGCCTCCTCCCTCCCTCACCGGAGAAGAGCGTCACACTGGCACAGGAGCTTTTGAGAACAGTGCCACCATACAAAACTTGTGGCACCACAACCAAGGCGAGCCGAACATGACACCGAGCGTCTTGGCCACTGCAACCAACCTAGCCTTCACTAGCCCATCTCCGGCGAACTCCCACGCCGGCTACTAGCTACAGCCCCTCCTCGACAACCTCCATGCCAGCCACTAGCTGTAGCCCCTTCCTGATGACCTGCCTCGCCTCCTATGCCGGGGCAAAGACAGCCACACAGCAGTGATGGTGGACGGTGGATAGAGTTGTGTGCGGTACAAGGTGGGGTAGAGAGAGAAAATGGGGAAATGAAGGAAGGGGCGGAGTGTCCAATGGAAGGAGGCGATCGAACGCACCTATTTTTGAAAAATTATCCCACACACCAAAGAGTAAGATTGAATCTTAGCCATCCATTCTTTTCACCTGATTTAATCCTAATCATCCACTTGTTTCTATTTTCTAATCTCACCTCTTATAACCCATTTGCCGAACAGGATCTAAGTGAGAGAACCAGAGAAGTCTGGCTGGATAGTTCTGTCAGTTCACATGGCTTAGAACTGTTGTATCCATTTTTTTGAAAAATATATTATGCACAAAAGATAATGACATCCAAATAGAATGGAATCTTGTAGCCGATCAAGTTAACATGCAAAAATTATATATTGGAAAATTAGCAGGAATGACTTTTTTTCGTGCAAAATAAGATACAATGTATATAAAAACCGTGATCCTAAAAAAATTCAATTGATTGCCTCCAACACTAATAAAAGGCACCCTAGACTATGATACTGTATTTAAAACACCACTTTGCCTATTGGCTATAAACATAGAAAAAAAATCTTCTTTTATGAAACTACATTTCAAGAAAAATCTACGCATATCACTTTCTAATATCCTAATATAAATAGTTTGGCTTCTGAATATCCAAACTCAACAAAGATAGTAATTTGTAACTGAAAGTTTTAAATGGCTGGTTGTGACAAAAAAATATTTGTGACTAGAGTAGAGGAAGGAACAAAAAAAACGCCGGTGGGCTGCGGCGGCGGGTGCTCTACCGCGGCTTCGTGTCGGAGGTACTTCCACACGTTCATGGACGCCGGCGGTGGAGCCTCGGCATCCCAGCTTCAGTGCGGCACCGACTGCCCGGCCAACGCGGTCTACTTAGACAGCTACTACGCCGACTCCGATGGCAAGCCTTTGAAAGCCGAGGACGTGATCTGCGTGTTCGAGCGGTATGCCCATGGCGCCACACCAGCATTAGGCCGGGCGAACCGGTGACGAGCCAGCGTCGTCTCTGACATCTCCATTGCAGCAGTGTTCAGGGAAATACTTACTGTTTCATGTGCATGATCTCGGTGAAGATCACGGAGGTCTGGCCGGACGTGACGACATTGACAGCACCAAGAACTCTTTCGTCAAGAACACCATCGTTCCCAAGCGCAACACTGGCGTCCCTGCAACCGGCAGCGTAGCCACGTCGAGGAGCTACTGGACGGTACTCCGCACGCGAGGTAGCCGAGACTGAGGCCCAAGGCCAGGTCAACGTCAATGGCGCGCCTGCAGACCTCCTCTTCGTCAACCTGAGCAAGAAGACAAAGATCGGCAATGAGGTCGGTTACCGGTTCATTCCAGCCAGTGTGACGGCGACATTGCTGCTGGCCGACGACGACTACCCGCAACGCCGCGCCAGCTACACCAAGAGGCAGGTGTGGGTAACGCCGTACGACAAGTCGGAGAAGTGGGTGTACAGGCTGTACGCCGAGCAGAGCATCAGAGACGACCGCCTGGAGCAAGAGGTACGTACGCCGCCATGACTCGACCTCAGGGTTTGCAATTTCAAAATGGACTTTTCTGTCGGAGCGGAAATTTCAGAAATTTTCAGAAATTTTGAACGAAATTTTTTGAATTCAAATTTGAAATTTTCATTCAAAAAATGAAATTTCTGGGGATAATGCTTACATCATGCGAAAAACTCATTTTCTTTATAGATAATTCATGGTTTTCGAAAAAATGAACAATCATACAACCAATCATGCCATACACACACATCAGTACATACATAACACACTGCAAGTTCAAAAAGATGAATTTAAAGTGCATAACAAGGGACAACATAGCTGCCATAAAGTTTTGATAACACATAGATTCATAATATAGGTTCAACAGTCCATCACTTTGGTTCAAAAGAGTCCAAATAGCATTAACAGTCTATCACATAGGTTTAAAACAGTCCAAATAGCATTAACAGTCCATCACATAGGTTTAAAACAGTCCAAATAGCATTAACAATCCATCGCATAGGTTTAAAAGTCCACATAGGCTTAACAAATGAGGCATTAAACAAGCTATTGTCTTCCAAGTTCCAACATCTTCTAAAAGTAGGCATCCGTGAACCATCTTTCTCGGTAAAATCTTGGTGGAGTTATTTCTTTTTCTGATCTAAAACAATGAAAGATTCTTTTCAGTTTCACTTCCTATAAGCAGCAGCAGCTAGCCAATTTTCTAAAGTACTTGCTACCAGCACAAACTAAAAAAAATATGCAGTTGGTCTGAAAATATTCTATGCACTGAATACTTACTCTTATAAACCAACTCATTGACATTCTTCAGTCTCCTCGTTGGACGCCGAGCATGCCATTTATCAACACCTACAAAGAGATAAATATATTGCACACACACCTTTCAACCAATACAACAATCATTAAATATTTTAAGTGCACCCGTAGTTTTCATTTCTTGTTCACCTCTTTGATCAGGATTCACATCATCATGGTCATCATCACTAGAATTGTTGTCCCCTGACTCTACATATACAAGGCTGCTAGGAACTTCGCCATCCGTCTCATCGCCACATACAAAATCCTCCTCTTCTACAAGCAATGATTTTCCCTTCTTCTTTATCTTCTTAGACTGATCTTCAAGGTGCTTTCTCTTTTCCGCCCATTTATTGATGGGCTCAGTAACCTCTCACCTGACATGTCGATGAGAACAGTGGCGTAGCTAGGAATTTTTACCTGGGTAGTCCTAACTCATAAGTTCACATAACGTACCAAAATTTCTAACACCATAAATCTTACATACAAGTACAAATTTTGTTAAAAGGCGATACAAATATGTGAAGACATATTTATCCTACAAGTATAAATTTTGTTAAAAGATGATACAAATATGCAAATCCTACAAGGTAGAAAGTACAATGATAGCAAGTTAGTATATCCTTATATAATGGTTCTATTCTCTAATACACATATTTATATAGCAGGCAAGAAGCATTTTAGACAACACGCGTAACAGATTTTATTGAAAGCTAATATAAGGGTTCCACAGAATGAAAAAATTAAAATACAAGAAAAAAAAACATAGACTGTAGACACAACAAATACCTGATTTCATAGAACAATCAAAACAAAATCTCATGGTTGAGGAAACACAAAACAACATATATAAACAGGATATCAGTAGCAGGGCAGGATATTTACCTGATTCCAGGGCAGGAGCCACTAGCCAGGCGCAGGCGGCGGCCTCTCGGCCGGGCGTCAGGAGGCAGGCGGGAGGACGGAGGCGGCGGGCAGGCGGCCTCCCGGCCGGGCGTCAGGAGGCGGGGCTGCAGCGCATCGGCGGGGGGAGGCGGGCAAGCGGGCAGAGGTGGCGGAGCGCCGGAGGCGGAGGCGGGCAGGCGGCCGGAGGGCAGGCGGAGGCCGGCAAGCAGCGGCGCGGCGCCTCAGCGGGCGGCGCGTCGGGGCGGTGGCGGCGTCGGGAGGGGAAGGAGGCAGTGCGTCGTGGGCAGCCGCCGAGCCACTCCCCTATGTGTGCCCTAGCCCTCTTCTTTTTTCTTCTTGGACCTGTTTGCTACTTTGTTGGGCCAAAATTTTGGGATGGAAGATGTCTCTGGACCGAAATTGGGGGTAATCCTGAGCCCACCAGGACTACCCCCTGGCTACGCCACTGGATGAGAACATTATCAATTACCACATTGGTGGGCAAAGGTTGATCCTGCTCAAATCTATCAAGCTCTTCACCAATCTCTTCAGGATCAAGTTCTGGAGTAGACTGGCTTCTAGAATTTGATAGTCACTCCATGATTAGATTTCCTTCGCCATAGAGGGCCACATCCATCAGCACCCCAACAGGATCAGCCTCCTTCTCCCTTTGCCCCATATCAACCTCAAATTGTTGGAGTCGCAGCTTTAAATTGTAATGGACAAACACTAACTTGTGAAGCTTCTCATATCCTAGCCGGTTTCTTACTTTTGTGTGGATCAAAGCAAATGTGCTCCAATTTCGCTCGCAGCCACTAGAGGACACGCATTGCGATTCAATTCACTTGGCAAGCCTTTGCAATTATGGGCAGTCTACTCCAAAACCTTCCCACCAGTCCCCTACATAGTTACAATTTTCAGTATATACTATTTTTTTTCCTAGAGAATGATATGTGGTTACATTATGTCATTTTGTCCTTGGTTTGGGGTTGCTACATTATGAACCAGAACACACTAGTACACTACATCTCAAAAAAATCAGAACACAATATGACATTCACAATAAAAATTCACAAACCGAAAAAATAGACACAATCTAAAATTCACAACCTACAAATAAGAAAGAATAGGGTTGCTACATACCTGCACTAAAAGTACGTGACGCCAACCGAGCTTCTTCAGTATCAAACATTTCTCTTATTGTGGAACTATAAAAATTGGTGAATTGCTATTGTTGCCTCCTCTGTATTTGCTGCAACCTTTCTTAATGCAATTGTTACTGCCTTCCCATATTCAGCATGTGTAGCTATAGCACCATATTTGTAATGAGCTTCAGGATCAAGTGCACCAGCTAAAAAAAATGCAAGTTAACATCTTACACGGTACCCTAAAAGATTGGAATACTTGGCAACAAAATGCAAAGTGCAAACATGCAAGCATGAACCATTGTTGTACAAATTTGAGATCCTCTTATCAGTATTCTTGAGTAGAAGCTTCTCAGCATATGTTCCATTGCCAAAATAACTATCCAATTCTTGCCTGGCCTGTAGCATCCTTGGTAAAAACCCAAAAAGTGTAATTGCTTTTGCTGGTCAGCATACCGAACTAAACAAAACAGTGACTTGCCGCCATCCAGCACCCACTTCACATCGTCCCACCAACTCCGACTTGTCAAGCAATCATAAGTGTAGTCATATTCCTCCTCACCACTCCACTCACTATTGGTCCACTCATCTGACACTATCCACTTTTTAAACTTGTCCTTTCCTAAAAACTCTGTAAGAATATAAAGACAGTGCAAAATCTTGTGACATTAGGTCGGACCAACTCTTCACCTATCTTCTCCCTCATCTGTGTATGGAGCCTGCAAAGACATTACAATGTATTAGATGAAATTATGTTCAATACAAATTATGTAGAATTGATGCAATAGCTCACCGATTATGGTTATAGAAGAACTTGCATATCCGTTTGGCACCACTGTAGCGATTATGGTACTGTAGCACCACTGTACTGTAGCGTCCCCGTACTGTAGCACCAGCCTCACAAGCCTATATAAAGGGCTGCTTTCCTACTATGTAAAGCAGATTTGGACACTTTGAAATATAGAATCTTATTCTGGGGTTTGTGTGTGATACTACTCCACCCCCCATAGAAACGGGAATTGATTTGAGTGTCTTGACTCCGTTGTTCTTGGAATTGCTTTCTGTGATTGCAAGAATCTGTTTACTCCACATGAGAGAGTAAACAAAAGGATCAAAGCGTGTGGTTGGGTGAATCGAGTGCCGCAGGTTGCTGTAGCCGAGACGGTGGTTGGCGGTGTCGTTCATCAGGTTGCACGGGTCTAGTTATCCTCCAATCCTACGCCGTGAAGATCGGGCCAAACTCCATACCCCCCGCATCATTTGGTATCAGAGCTCAAGTTTACACGGTAGGATTTTACCCTAGCTAGTTTATATTGCTATTTTAATTCCTATTCCCAAAAAAAAAAGAGAGGCCTTACAAAAAAAATTGTTGTTGCCCTAGATTCAATTGAAAAATTCAGTGAGTTTTGCTAAGTTTTGATCCTTTAGAACCTTTACTTACTTGCTGATCGAAATTCCTTTGTGTGACTTTCTATTTGAGTCTTTCCATTTATCCATGTCATCACTAGTTTGCTTTCGAAAACAGGTTCCAATAGCTTTGAGGCAAAATTTCTTTTTTTAGTGAACCTTATCTATCTTTTGCGAATCTTTGAACCGAAAAAGACTAGCCTTAGGAGTATTGCTTGAGCTTTGCACTTTGATATCACTTAAGGTTTGTTATCAAAGGAAGACTTGATCCAAAAAAATCTTGGAGAAAGAAAGAAAGAAAGCAAGAAAGAAAGACAGAAAAGTTGAGCAAACAAAAAAAAGAAAGAAAGAAAGAAAAAAATTTATCTCCATCAGATCACCAAATCAAGTTTCTAATATAGGATTAATCCATATTGTCGTAATCTTGGAGTGCAAATCAATAGCTCTTTTACATCAATTGCAATCAGGCTAGCGTCTTTCCATAACTTGTGCAGCACGAGCTAGTTACGTTTCATCGATCCATTTTAAAATAGCTCATTCCTTTGGTTGCATCAAGTTCCATTATCATTGTGTGTGAGTTGCTACAATCTGAAAATTATATCATCTCATAGATCAGCAACTAAGTTTTGGAATTTCTAGCTAGGATCACTACTTATCATTACAAAATCATGAATTTTCAGTTGCATAGGACTAACCCTCCAAGCTCCTGTTAACGCCAAAATTTGGCACGGTTCACATTGGATTTGGTTAAGGAAAGAAGATATATCAGCCGTTGGAAGCTAATCAGAAGAAGCCAGATTCAGGAAGGAATCGTGAGGACCACGACATGGCAGTAAATTACCTTATCTACTAATTAGGTAGTTTTGATAATTTTTAGGAAACCTGATCTCGTATCTGATCGGGGTTTGTTAGTTTTCCCTTTTATAATTAGGAAACTTCTGTTTCGTGTCCTATTAGGACTGTACCAACTCGGGGTATATATACGTATGCCCGGGTACCTTGTAAACTATCTCTCGATCAATCAAATTCGGCGCATCGCCACCCTTTACCAACAGGTTCTTGCTTCTCGAGCCGGGCTGCATCGGTTAGGTCCGAACTCCGGCGAGAGGGTAAGTCTCGTTACCCCGACTACCAATCGGCTAGGACTTTCTCGGTTAGGTCCGATATTCTAGTCGGTCTATGGTAGTCGGCTTACCACGGTGTATCGGATCTGTCTACGGCTGCATCGGTTCGGTCCGACCTCTTAGGCTGGTCAGGTATATCACATCACGCGTGCGTAGATCTTATCAGTTTACTGGGGGCGATTTATCATCAGTTCGTGCTGCATCGGTTGGGTCCGACCTACTGAACTGCCAGCGATAAATCGTTCCTGCTAGGCTGATGGTTTTTGCGCAAGCGTCTTATCGGAATGTATAGCCGGTAAGTTATTTTCATCACAGTTGCATTAGGTCTATCAGCTCGTTGAGGTTCCTTTACTATTATCGATCTGTGCTGCATCAGTTAGGTTTGAACTACTAGATCGATAATAATAGATTTATCCTTGTCGGGCTGATCGGTGTATATGCGACGTTCTATCGGAGTGCTTAGCCGATAGGTTATCTTTTTATAAAGCCGACTGTATTATCCATACTGTTTTGGTCATCTATATTATCATCGGTTTTCTAGCCGATGCACATGTGTTTCCTCGGCAGTCGGCTAGCTTACTATCTTGCTTATCTATTTTATCATCGGCTCCTAGCCGATGCACATGTTATACTGACAGTTTATTTATCTGTTTATAGCGCTATCGGTTTCCCAGCCGATACATAGGTGCCATCGGCCATCGGCTACGAGAAGCCTACATCAGCCCGTATCGGCCGATAGCCGATGTGCAGTTGCTGCTGGCAGTCGGACGCGAGCACGAGCAAAGACTCGGATACGGGCAAGGATCCGACTACGAGCGAGACCCGGGCGCGAGTACAGGCGAGGGCCCGGGCACGAGCATAGCGGCGATCGGCTGGAAGGGATCCGTATCGGCTTGCTGGCCGATTGGATCAGTAATCTAATTTCTTCATCTCCTTGTCAATTGCGAGGTCAAATTGACTGGCACGCCCGCGAACCTCAAGACTTTAGGACCTGCACTGGAGCTAAGCAGATCTCCCAGGCCTTCGCGTGTCACCAGACGCCGAACCAGATCGTCAGCAAGCTTTTTGGCACACCCGGCGGTTTTCGGCGTCAACAGCTCCACAAAATAGCCACTGTTCATTATAGCACTTGGGTCTCGATTCACTTAATCTATCACCTTCGAGTGTTTGTTTATCTCCACTGGAATAATTCGGTTTTATTTAATTTGTGAAGCATTCTTAAGGACTTCGGTAAGCAAGAAGAGAGGCTGAGTGATTTTTTTAAAAATATATACATATATTGTTCTATATATATTTCTTCTTGTAGTAACCATGTTAGGAGAAGGTGACAATTTCGATGTTGATGAGGCTGTCCATGAAGAGGAGCCTGTCACTCGAGTGCAATACAATGCCTTAAGGGATGTTTTAAGAAGGGAAATGAATATTGGGTTGAGTAGGGTAGAAGAAAGGACAGAGAAGATTGCCGTTGAGGTGCAACAGGCTATGGATAATTTTGACAATGTAGTAAACCATAGCATGGATCAACTCAGGCAAGAATTGCTCAATGATATGGCACATCTCTTGAAGAAACAATGTGGAGAGGCAAGCATCCAACAACCTACCTTGAACGAGATAGATGAGGATGCTGATGAGGAAGTTGTTGCTCATGGTGGCCAACCATGGCGGCACCATGCTACAGCTGCCATGCGACCATCTCCACCTGGTCGTGGGGGAAACAACTTCAGAAGAGATCAAATACATCATGGAGATGACCATACTGCTCCATATGCTTTACACAGCGACAATGCTTATCATCGAAGACGTCATGAAGTTGATCATTCTCAGGAAGAGAAATTTGGCAAACTCAAATTCACCATCCCAAAATTTGAAGGTAATTCTGACCCTGATGCTTATCTAATATGGGAATTGAAGGTTGATAAAATCTTTCGAATACACAACTATTCGGAGGAAAAGAAACTTGCCATGGCTGCATTAGAGTTTGATGACTATGCACTCATTTGGTGGGAGCAAGTCCAAAACCAGCGAGAGGAGCATGATGAACCACCTATTGCATCTTGGGCCGAAATGAAGCATGAACTGAGAGCAAGGTTTGTACCTAACCACTATAAACGTGATCTTTTTGATAAATTGCAAAACATGAGACAGGGAACTCGATCTGTGGAAGAATACTACAAGGAGATGAAAAAAGCAATGATTCGAGCAAGCATACATGAAAATGAAGAACAAACCATGTCGCGATTTCTGTTTGGGTTGAACCGAGATATTAAACGCATTGTGGTTTACCAACCATATAAAACCATGGTGAAATTAGTGCATCAAACTGAAAGGGCAGAAAGACAATTACTTGAAGATGCCAAGACAACAAAAACTCAATCCTTCGGCTTAAAGGCCCAAACCAGCACACCAAGGGCTCGCTTTAGCTTGGGACGAGGTACATCTTCTACTGGTACTTCATGTAAAACTAATGCTAGTTCTGCATCTATGTCAAAACCAACACATACACCTAGTGAGAAGAAGCCTATTGCATCATCATCGTCAATGAGATCTACTGCTAGAAGTAGTGCAATTCAATGTTTCAAATGTTTGGGCCATGGGCATATGTCCAAGGAATATCCAAACAACCGATCAATGATTGTAGTAGCTGATGGACAATATGAGTCAGCTAGTGAAGATGAAGAGAAGAATGTTAATGCAGGTCATGAAATATTTGGAGATGCTCATGAAGAAAATGAAGAATATGATGATTGCACATTTGAGACTGGAGCTGCCCTTGTTGTTACTAAAACCCTTAGTGTACAAATCAAAGATGATGAGCATCCACAATGATCCAACCTATTCCAAACACAAGCCAAGGTAAATGACAAGGTAATCAAACTTATTGTTGATGGAGGTAGTTGTCATAACCTAGCTAGCAAAGAAATGTGTGACAAACTTAATTTAGAACTGTTAAGACACCCTCATCCTTATCATGTCCAATAGCTTAGTGATTGTGGTAGTGTTAAAATACAACACATGGTTCATGTCACATTTAAAATTGGTGATTATATTGACACTATCACTTGTGATGTGGTGCCTATGACTGTATGCCATTTATTACTAGGACGACTATGGCAATATGATCGTAGTGTGATACATGATGGATGCACTAATACCTACACCTTTAAGATTGATAGTCGAAATAAGAAATTGACACCGATGACACCTAATCAGATATTAGCTCAAAACATGCAAAAGAATGTAGAAGTCAATGAAGGAAATAAAAAGAAGAATATATCTAAGAAACCTAGGTGCAATGTAGAAGCCAGCAATCCCAATCAAGGAGGAAAGTTGGTAATGATTGCTACAAAATCTGATATAAAAGAAGTGAAAAGCAATCCAAATTTGATACATGTACTACTTGTGTACAAAGACAACTTGAATGCTACTAATGATATCACCAATCTTCCTAGTACTATGTTAGAGCTATTGCAGGTATTCAAAGATGTCTTTCCAGAAGAAGTACCAGCTGGTTTACCTCCTTTAAGAGGCATAGAGCACCAAATTGATCTTATTCCAGGTGCATCTCTTCCTAATCGCCCACCTTACCGCACTAATCCCGGGGAAGCAAGAGAAATACAACGACAAGTCCAAGAACTTCTTGACAAAGAGTACGTGCGTGAAAGTCTTAGCCCTTGTTCAGTGCCAGTAATTTTGGTCCCTAAGAAAGATGGTTCATGGAGAATGTGTGTAGATTGTCGAGCCATAAATAATATAACTGTTAGGTATCGTCATCCTATCCCTAGGCTTGATGATATGCTAGATGAACTTTTCGGCTCAATTATTTTCTCCAAAATAGATTTAAGAAGTACGTACCATCAAATAAGAATGAAACTAGGAGATGAATGGAAAACTGCTTTTAAAACAAAATTTGGATTGTATGAGTGGTTAGTAATGCCATTTGGGTAAACTAACGCTCCTAGTACATTCATGCGGTTAATGAATCATGTTTTAAGAGCATTCATTGGAAAGTTTGTTGTAGTATATTTTGATGACATTTTGATATATATAGTAAATCCATGGAAGAACATGTTAGCCACGTAAGACAAGTCCTAGAAATTCTTAAGAACGAAAGACTATACGCTAACTTTGAGAAATGCACTTTCTGTACCAACAAAGTTATATTCTTGCGCTTTGTGGTATCAAATCACGGGGTTGACGTCGATGAATCCAAAGTAGAGGCAATTAAAAATTGGCCTACCCCTGTCAATGTTAGTCAATTTAGAAGTTTTCATGGATTAGCAAGTTTTTATTGTCGATTTGTTAAGAATTTTAGTTTAATTGCTGCTTCGCTCAATGAATTAATGAAAAAGGGAATTAAATTTCAATGGGGTAAATCACAAGAGAGAGCCTTTCAAGAATTAAAGAAACAATTAACAGAAGCACCATTGCTCGCTTTACCTGACTTCACTAAAACTTTTGAAATAGAATGTGATGCTAGTGGAGTAGGTATTGGTGGTGTTCTCATGCAAGAAGGGAAACCCATAGCATACTTTAGTGAGAAATTAGGAGGAGCACAACTGAATTACTCTGTTTATGACAAAGAGTTGTTTGCCTTAGTTCGTGTATTAGAAACCTAGCAACATTACCTTTGGCCTAAAGAATTTGTTGTTCATTCTGATTATGAAGCATTAAAGTATTTGAAAGGTCAGGCTAAACTTAACCGACGACATGCTAAATGGATTGAATTCATCGAAACTTTTCCATATGTTGTCAAATATAAGATAGGAAAGGAAAATGTAGTTGCCGATGCTTTATCTCAAAGGAGTACTTTGCTAAATCAAATGGAAGTGAAAGTTCCCGGTATTGAAAGCATAAAAGAATTATACCATTCTGATCATGATTTTTCTGAACCATATTCCAAATGCAAGGAAGAGAAGGGTTGGAATAAGTTTCATATACATGATGGTTTTTTATTTCATGCTAACAAACTATGTGTTCCCGAGTCATCTGTTCGGTTGCTATTGTTGCAGGAATCACATGCAAGAGGATTGATGGGACACTTTGGCCGAGAAAAAACTTATATGATACTTGCAGATCATTTCTATTGGCCAAAAATGAGAAGAGACGTCGAGCGATTCATGCAACGATGTGAAACCTGCCACAGAGCTAAGTCCAAATTAAATCCTCATAGTTTATATACTCCTCTTCCAGTTCCAAATGCTCCTTGGGAAGATATTAGAATGGATTTTGTTTTAGGGTTACCAAGAACTAAGAGGGGGAGGGATTCTATATTTGTGGTAGTTGATAGGTTTTCTAAAATGGCACATTTTATCCCTTGCCATAAGAGCGATGATGCGTCTCAAGTGGCTAATTTATTTTTTAGGGAAATTATCAGATTACATGGAGTGCCAAGGACTATTGTTTCTGACCGCGATGTGAAGTTCATGAATTATTTTTGGAAGACTTTATGGGCTAAACTTGGCACTAAGTTATTATTCTCAACAACTTGTCACCCACAAACCGATGGACAAACAGATGTGGTGAATCAAACTCTCTCAACACTTCTGAGGACGATGATCAAGAAGAACATAAGGGAGTGGGAAGACTGCTTACCGCATGTCGAGTTTGCATACAACAGAGCGGTACATTCTACAACTAAACTTTGTCCGTTCGAGGTAGTGTATGGTTTCAAACCAATCACGCCACTTGATCTACTCCCACTGCCAACTCAAGAAAGGATAAACATGGATGCATCAAAACGAGCTGAGTATGTGAAGAAAATCCATGTCAAAACCAAGGATGAAATTGAGAAGAAGACACAATATTATGCAAAGAAGGCAAACAAGCATAAGAAGAATATGTTATTTAACCCAGGAGATTTAGTATGGGTGCATCTTTGCAAAGAGCGGTTTCCTGAGAAGCGCAAATCCAAGCTCATGCCTCGAGCTGATGGTCCATTTAATGTTTTTGAAAAGATCAATGACAATGCTTATAGGGTTGAACTTCCAGGAGAGGATTATGGGGTAAGTAATACTTTTAATGTTTTCGACTTATCTCCTTTCCTTGGGAATACAGCGTCGAGGGCAACTGTTTCTCAAGAGGGGGAGAATGATAAGGACATCGCTAGCACACCCAGACCAACAGGACCAATCACGCAAGCCAGAGCAAGAGAATTAAAACAACAGGTGAATCTTTTCCTAAAAGATACTAATTTTAGTGAGAATGAATTACTACCTAATGCACTAATTTTGCTTGTTATCAGATACCAAGATTAAGAGCAAGCTGGCTTGATAGTTGGAGAAGATCAAGTTGAATTTTGCTAGTTTGTAACACAAGTATACAATGTATAGGATAGATATTTTAGAGGTAAAATGCCACTTGAATTTTGCTACAGATAGCTAGCTTCTACTTCAAGCATGCAATGCATCCAGGCATGCACTGTAGCGCCGACGTGGTACTGTAGCACCACGTACTATAGCGTCTCCGTACTGTGGCACCGACCTCACAAGCCTATATAAAGGGCTGCTCTCTTATTATGTAAAGCAGATTTGGACACTTTGAAATATAGAATCTTATTCTAGGGTTTGTGTGTGATACTACTCCACCCCCCATTGAAACGGGAATTGATTTGAGTGTCTTGACTCCGTTGTTCGTGGAATTGTTTTCTGTGATTGCAAGAATCCGTTTACTCCACGTGAGAGAGTAAACAAAAGGATCGAAGCGTGTGGTTGGGTGAATCGAGTGCCGCAAGTTGCTGTAGCCGAGACGGTGGTTGGCGGTGTCATTCATCAGGTTGCACGGGTCTAGTTATCCTCCAATCCTACGCCGTGAAGATCGGGCCAAACTCCATACCCCCCGCATCAGGAGGAGCAAATCAGAGGGACAAACCTTGCAGATGACGACCGCCGTCTAATTGTAAAATTATTTTCATGATTAATATTTTGTGATGAATAATTGGCTTTGAAAAAGATTTATTTAATGGAATTTGGTTTGTAAATATATGTGGATGTTGGTGTGATTACGTGTAACTAATATGGGTTAAGTTGCGATATCTGTATCTAGAAACAGTTGTTTTATCTATTTATTGGCAGGTGATTTGAGGTCAACCTCAGTTAATGGTGAGGACCGAGACTACGCTCAGGGAGGAGCCAAGGTCTAGCACGGTCGGTATGCCATGTGACAAGGTTGGATTAAAATCAGTTTATCTTAAGGTCAACATTGGTCAAAGACGAGATCAGGACAAAACTCAGTTGAGGTCCAGAACGGTCAAGGATGTCGGATAACAAGATTGGACATATGATGGTACACAGTGGATAGACACCATGTAAGAGGTCATAACGGGCTTCGCAAATTTAGTGTGTAAGTGCCGGAAAATCGTGAAGAAATTCGGAGTAAAATTGAAGAAGGAAATTAGAGGTGACTGTTAGCTACAGTACTCGAGGTACTGTAGCGTGGCTTTTGCATATATGTGTACGTGTGCAGGAGATCAACTAGGCAGCGAGCGATGCAGGCCATGGAGCAGCAGCGGTTCGGCATGGAGGCCATCGGCCCATGCAGCGGCAGGCTCACGGCCGAGTCGGACTGACTCATTGCTACAGTAATCATAGTACTATAGCAGCAACAGGCAGAAAGCAATCTCCGATTACTGTGTGGATACCGGTTTTGATAGAGAGAGAAAGGAGATTTTAATTTGAAAAATTGTAATTGGTTTTAGGATGAGGTTTGAGTTCTAGTGGGATTAAGAGTTTTACTCCTACTTTGTGTAGGAGGTTTTAGGTATAAATAAATGATGGGTTGAAGTTCTAGGTCTATCAATCTTTGGAGGAGAAAAGCTAGTGTTTAGTTTTAAGAGAGAGGAGTGCTTTGTATGCACTTTGTAAACACATCTTGATGCAATAAAGTTAATCTACTTTGAAGAGCATCTTTGGTTTGTGTTTTTCTGGGTCCCAATGGTTCAAATGACAATGGGGTGGCGGTTAGAGGTTAGACTGACGGCAAGATAGCATACTATATCCAGATTTGAGGGTTTCTATTATTTCCGCTAAAAGATTTTGGTCTTTGGTTTTCCTACCATTCACCCCCCTCTAGTAAGTTTGGTTCTTGTATTCGATTCTACAAGTGGTATCAGAGCTACGTTTGTACTTTTTGATCTTAATCGATCTTAAATTTTCTCCATGGCTAATAGATTTTCAACCAAACCTCATGTTTTTTATGGGGTTGATTTTCAATTTTAGAAACAAAGGATGCAATCATTTATTATGTCTTAGGGTTATAATATTTGGATAAAAGTTTCTAATCCATATGATATTACTGAGGCTATAACTGCAGGAAACAAAGTTAAATTTGAAAACAATTGTAAAGCTAGAAATATGATTTTAAGTGGTATTTCTCGTTCAGATTTTGATCGGATTTTTTATTTTGAAACTGCATACGAGATTTGGAAAGCCCTATGTGATTTTCATTAAGGTTCTTCTAAAATCAAGTAAATACGCAAAGATGTGTTTAAAAAGGACTATATGAAATTTGAGATGAAACCTGGCGAGGTTTTGGATGATTATTTTATACTTTTCTATAAAGGTCTTAGCAACCTTCGTTCTGTGAATGATTCTTTTGATACTAATTATACACAGTCCGAAATTGCTAGACATCTTTTGAATGGTCTTAACATGTCTGTTTGGAAGATGAAAATTACATCAATTCAAAAATATGTTAATATAAATACTTTAACATTGGATTCTCTTTAAACTAAATTAAAGACACTTGAGATGAACATTCTTTCTCGCAAGATTGATTCTAAATCCACTGTTTTGGTATCTTCTTTAAGTTCTTCTGTGAATGCTTCTTCATAGTTTTCTATTACTGCTTTGAAAGCCACGTCTAATGAACAACTCAAGCAAGTCTCTAAGGAAGACTTGGCTTTGTTTATTAACAAGTTTTCTCGAGCTTTGAATAATGTCAAGAACAGAAAAAGAGGAGGCCCAATCCGGTGCTTTGAATGTGGAGAGCTTAACCACATTCATTCCAAGTGTCCTTAGCTCATGAGATCCAATAAGGAAGACGAGGAGGGGAAGAACAAGAAAAACAACAAGCGCTTAACTTTTGAAGAAAAAAGAAAAAATAGCAAACGCAAACTAGTATGCCAATTACAAGAAGCTTTCAAAAACGTTAAGTTGAGCGATAAAGAATCTGAAAGCGACGAAAGTATAGGCAAAAGTAAATATTTTACAAGTTTAGCTCTCATTGCTCATAATGTGTCAAACTCCGACAGCGATAATGACAAGATAAATTTTACTTATGATCAATTAGAACATATTGCTTTTGATCTCGCTGACAAACTTCATAAATGTACTAAAAAGCTTAAAAAACATGATCATACTGTTAATATTCTAAATGCTAAAATTGCAAGATTAAAATCTCTAATTCCTGATGATGATAATTGCAAATCTTGTGAGGTGTTATATTCTGAAATTACTACTTTAAGAAATGTCAATACTAACATTTCTTAAAGATTGAAAACTGAAATTGAGAAAACAAAAAAGCTTGAGTCATCTTTTGCTATTGGTTTTACTTTGCATTCTTGTGTTATTGATGAGTTGTTTTTGACATAGAATCTTTTGACAAAATATAAAGTTGATTTTGATGCTAGTTCTTTGTTCAATGTTTTGTGTGCTAAAAGGATTAAACAACAGAAAGATATTTCAAGTTTTAAAACTTGTTCAAAGTGTTTTTAAATAAAATAAAATTGAAAGATGCTCTTGGTCGTATTGAGTTTTTGTAAAACGATATGAAAACTCATGAAGTATTTTCTTGCTCAAATTGTTACAAACAAAAAGGGATTGCAAAATCTTGTGAAATTGTGTTTCTTTGATAAATGAGGTTGCTTATTTGAAAAGTTCTTTACAAAGGTTTTCTGATGGTAAAAAGAAACTCAATATGATTTTGTATACTTCTAAAGTGAGCACACACAATAGAGGAATAGGTTTTGATGCACTTGCTTATTTTACTAATCATCCACCGAGTATTCTTAGTGTCTAAAAGCGGTGAGATTTTGACAAAATCCGAACTAAAGAAAACGATTTTCAAATCCGCTGCAATTTTGTCGAACCTTTCTACAACTAGTGCAATTGCTTCTTTTTCTTTTAAGGAAAAAAACATGTGTGAAGTACAATTGCTCTTATTGTGGTCACGATGGGCATTTAGTTTAGTTTTTCTTTAGACTTACAAGAAAATAGAAAAAAAACAGAGAATGTGAACTTGCAAGATTGAGATGACAAAGGTCGAGCTTTTCTTCATGTGGCCCGGTCAGACCACAACCCCTAGGGCGGTCCAACCGATGGCTATGGGCGGTCAAACCATAGGCACATCAACGATCAGATCGGTGGCCCACATCGGTTAGACCGACTTTTCAGCATTGGTCGAGTCGGTCTTCTGTAAAGTCTCGAAGTAAGTTTTCAGGTAACTCTAGTACTGATTCTATTTGTGCATATACATGCGCTTTGCCTACTGTTTCTATTCGTCGTGTGTCTCAGTGTTGGATTCCTAAATTTCTTATTTCTAATCCCAACACAAAGGCCTCGATATCTTTTTGTGCATAACTTTTCTTTTTGACGGCATACTTCCTATGTGCATTAAATGATTGGGATGCCATTGCTTTTAAGGCAATATTGATCTACTTATAAATTGGTAATATAATATCTACTTCTTCATTAGCTTTTTTCTTGCTAATTATAGAGATAGTAGTTTTCGATAATAATACAAGTGGATACTTATGAATTCATGAGAATCTTGGTAATATCGTTGGCAATTGGTTGTCGTTTTTAAAACCTTTGATATCTTCTTGTTTTGCTTTGTTTTTTCGTCGGGAGGGATTGAAGGTTGATTTAAGGGGGAGTTTATGCTTTTTGATGCATTCATGTTTAATTTATTGCATTGCACTCAATATGATAAAAATAAAAACAAGAGCTTCGACTTTTATCTCTAGTATATTCTTGTGCTTGCTAACAATATAAGTGAGGTCCTTTGGTCGCTAGTTTAGCTTGTGTGCATTTTAATTTTTTATGAGCCTTTGATGTTGCTTTTAAGAGAGATGATGCATGATACTTAAATTCTTTTACTTGAATTAAGTAAATATACAATATTGACACTAGTGTTAGTTTGGATGACTTATGATCATATATATGCTTGCTGAAATTTTCATTCCTCAAATGCTCTAGAGAAAAATGCTTATATGAGAAAAAAATAGATACTGAATCCTTGAAAACAGTGTGCACAACAAGGATGTATTCGAAGTGATGAAAATAATAAGTGTCGAATCCTTGGAAACAGTATTTATAACAAGGACGTACCCGAAATAATTAAGAGATTTTCTTTTATGCTATTAAAAAGCAAATTGAGCAAAAGCTTAGAAATAGAACTTGACAAAAATTCTCTTATACATGGCAAGTTAATTTGAGAAAGAATATTTAGTTCAGCTTGTCTATGTGTGGGGGGTTTTTCTTTCAACCTATGTGCTAGCGATTATGTTGCATTATAAATTGTTGAAATCATGATTTTTTTAGTGTTAATTTGATCTTGATTGTAATATCATTGATTCATGTTTGAACTATAACTCATGCTTATTTGCTAGATGATCAATCTATCTCTCTTGTCTTGGAACACATGTTCCTGAGTTGCTTTAGGTACACTTCAAAGCTCCTAGAAAAGAAAAATTTTAAAAATAAAAATTGATAAATATTTCATATTTACTCCATTTGTGCTTTCATGGTTTATGTTCTCTCTTTTGAAATTATTGATGAAATCATTGTCAAAGGGGGAAAAATATACAAAATGCATGCTTAAAGAAAGGGGGAGCTATTTGAGAAAAGAAGACAATTTGAAAGTTTTGACAAGTTGATCGATTCTTAAAATTTATCGATTTTGTGCTTTTATTATCAATATAGAGGAGAAATTCTTTCTTTTAAAAAAGGAGAGAATTTTTCTGTTTCGTTTTTGTAATTTTTGTGCCATTAGTGTTTTTTTACACTTCTTGGTTTTTAGCCGCCGCCTCCAGGAGCCTGCCGCCGCTCCAGGAGAAGCAGAGCCGCCACCTCTAATCCGCCACGGCGCGAGGAGCAGCACAACCGCCCAGTGCCGCTCTTTAGGAGTAGCCGAGGCACCGCCACCCCGTGCCGCTCTCCAGGCACAGCCGAAACGCCACTGCCCCACGCCATTCTGCCGCCCTGCCGTTCTCCAGATGCAAACCAGTCGCCACCACCTACACCATGGGAGGAGGCCGAAGGGATTTGGGTGGGTTTCGGGGGGTGGGGACTAGAGTTTGGGTCTTTGGGAGCATTTAGTCAATTTTTTTTAAAAAAATTTCACCCAAAATTTTTGACCGGTAGCCACTTACCGCTGTTCACCAGCAACCGCAAAATTCCTGAAATTTCGCGAATTTCAATCCGAAATTGCAAACATTGCTCGTCCTTGTGTATAGCTAGCTTGAATGCCATTGCTCACCGTGCAGGGCCATGGGGTTATGCTCTCGAGCAATAACAGAAGGATAAAGAACGAGGACATCGTGCTGTGGTATACGGTTGGCCTGCACCATGTTCCGTACCAGGAGGACTTCCTGGTGATGCCGACGATGACCGGCGCATTCGAGCTCCGGCCGTCCAACTTCTTCGAGAGGATCTCACTGATCAGGACAAGGCCGCCACGGAACTCGCCAAGCTGCTCATGCAGGCCTGGATCCGGGTGGGGTGATCGATGCTGCCGTGCAAGTAACATCATAAATTTCTATTAGTATAGAAACGAATAGTGTTTTTACTAGAATTTCGTCCTCGTACTCCGCGTGCTTCGTTGACGTTCTGTCGCGATCGCTTCATCCGACTTCGATGGTCTGTTTGTGATCAGTCCCGTCCCGCATCTCGTGACGCACCTTTTCAGTCTGTCGTCTGCGCATGGATTCGTAGCCAAGCTATTTCCTCCTCCGCGTCCCTGCCGCTTTCGCCGTGGTGCAGATCCCCTCTGTTCGCCACTGCTGTCTTCAATTCGAGGACGCCCTTCCTCCGTCCCCGATACGCGTTCCCCACCGACGAGATGTGATGCCCCTCGCGGCATCGCTGCTCGAGGGCTCCGACACATTCGAGCTTGCTTTACCGTTAGGCTTTGCCTTGCCTCTACACGCTCCTCCTCGTCGAGCTTGCTGCCTCGCCCTTCAAGCCCCGTCGTCCAAGCCCAATCCCTTCGTCTCCCATGGTAATCGCATTAATTACTAGTTCTGTTCGACTTGTTCGGTTCAGAAGGCCAGGTTTTGATACTCGTGTTGTGTGTAGTTGTGTAGAGATAGGCGGCGAGTACGGCGCCGGGAACAGCGACTAGATCTTTTGTGTAGTTTCATTCAAAATCTGTTTCCTATTTGATTAAAAAAATATGTTTTCCTATTTTATTCTAATTAGTTTTGTTTTGTTAAAACGCAAAAGGTGTGTGGACTCTGTAATCGTCAGGAGAATGTGGATCGTGGATATAAGAGAAGATATTCCTCCTTAGCATCTGGTGGATAGCGAGCTTTCTGCTGGCTATGCTATAAGAATGCATGCAATTGCATCTTTGGATGGGGCTTAAATTTGGGTCAACAAGGTGGAAAAGACGATCCATATCATTTTCTGTGAAAAAAGCAAGTTTTTTGTCGTCAGATGTAGAAAAAAGTGAAAGGTATTTTTGCTACTTCAGCTAATTAAAATGCTATTTTCTTTATCGAAATGGCAAGCCTTTCAAATAGCGATGCCTACAAAAGTGATACCTTTGCATACACTATTTGTTTGCATGAATCAGTAAATCAGGTTGAGTGATTGCTTACATGACTGACACTTGCGCAAATCAGTAAATGGTTCACACCTCCTACATGAATCTGAATTCTGAACCCTGAAATTTTCTTCTTAGTTCTTGGGCTGACATTGCAGGACAGCAAATCTGAAATTCTGATTGACTTGATATGCCTCTTGACGAAGCGGCAAGGTTTTGGCAACGGCTTTTCATCATAAAATCTATTATTGATTGATCTTGCTCCGGTAAAACTAGCTAGATGGGTAACAGTCTATGCTGTGTAGTCTGGACGGTTCATGTAAAATCTACATGTATACCAGTATATTAGTATGCAATAGTGTTTTTTACCTGTCGTGATCATCATTAGATTTTGTGATTATTTCCTCCGTTTTTTAATAAATAATATCGTTACCTTTTAGTATGATATTTGATCATTCGTCTTATTAAAAAATTTAGTGTAAATATATAAGTCATGCTCAAAGCTATTTTAATGATAAAATAAATCAAAACAAAATAATCGATATTTACATAATTTTTTTAATAAGACGAATAGTAAACATCGTGTCAAAACTTAATGGTGCTATTTATTAAAAAATGGAGGGGATATTATTTAGCCCAATGAAGGATTTTATCTGTCTTGAAACAATATGCATGTTTAACATTGTGTTCGATACAGCTTATAGAAGGTGGCTTCTTACTTAGTATGTTTTCTAAAACGTAAAATGGTATGTTTTTGTAAAAACTTTCTATATGAAAGTATCTTAAAAAATTAAATAGATTTATTTTTAAGTTTGTAGTAGTTAATACATAATTAATTACATGCTAATGACATTTTTTGTTTTGCGTGTGACTTGTAAGCCAATAAAAAAAGCTATTTCGAACGGGGCCTAATTATGGCTTTTAGCATTTAACTTTTTTTATCCGTAACGAAGCACGGATATTTTGCGCTAGCAAGAATAAAAATGTATTAAGGCAACATGTGTTTTTGCCAACGATGTAGCATGAGTCTTTCATGCCTTCCGACGTTTCTGGTGAACAGGTCTGGCCTGCAATTCAGCAGGCAAGACATATACTTTAAGGTCTTTACTTCAACCCCTGATCAGTGCAACTTAAAGTAGGAGTACACTGTAGAGGTTGCTACTATTCCCGTATTGTTGCGGTAAATGAGAATTAAAAGAACATTTCAATAATTCTGGTTCAAGCTAGTCTCATCTTTTTTGGGAGGCTGTTCCCGCCATTTAACAACATAGTTGCACTGCAAACAAAAAAGTAAAATTACAAAAAAAAAAAAAAAGGTGGCACCACCACTCATTTCAAGGCACAAATTAAACACTACTTTTATATTTGTTACTCAGTCCTTGAAAACAAATAGTCCCTCTGATTGCAATCATAATTAGAAGTCTACTACATTGACACGGTCTATATAATGCAAACATTGACTAGTTATGAGTACTATTCAATTATGTAAATTCAAATAATAGGAATTTTGGATTGTGTCCTTCTAATGATAAATCAACTAATATGAATTTTAATTATGTTCTAAATCAACATAATTAATTGTACACTAATTGAAGAATCAGAATGGCGCTTGGGAAATTGAATGGGAGCCTCAGCTATTCATTGCTTTAGAATATGCTTCAGAAGCACATGTGTATGACAGAGTATATCTATTGTATTAATGTTCTGTATGCCTAGTATACATACTGCTGTAGATATACCTTTTCTCTTATAGGATTTAACATATAATCATTACTAAAATGTATTTATTTCAAACCATCCAAAATAATATATAACCACTTGGACGGCGAGAATATTATATCTGCTGGCAAGGTCCATCCTCAGAACAAAAAATTAAGAACTGATTCACTTAAATTCAAAGTTGCCATGATTTGCTATATACGTTAACTGTACAAAATAAATATATGTTGTTGGCGTATTGAAATATGAGTCTGATTCTTGACTTTCCTGTAATATTGAGTCCTGGCAATTGAAAGAAAAGAAAATCAGTCATAGTCTTTGACATAGGGGTGAAAACGGGCTGGGTATTTCCCGCCCGCCCACCCGCTCATATTTAAACGGGATAAATTCGGGTCATATATTTGGGTACCCGGATTATTATTCAGATATCGGATCCGAAAACGGGGATTTTTATACAGATATGGGTTCGGGTTTGGGAAGACGGTATCCGACGGATACGGATTATCCGGGTATAAAAACGGATATTACCCGGTAAGAAATTTGGATATTACCCGTATGTGATAAATATATCTTTTATTCTGTTGTTTTGACTGTGTGCTTGTACATCTAATTTGAATATGGTTATGTGATTTTATAAATACTATGCCGTTATGCCCTAAGCCTCTAATATACTTGCATTATAGATGTATAGAATGGTTGCGTTGCTATTATCTATGTGGTATTAAATAGTTGTTGCATTGACTTGATATCCAAATAAATATTTATATCTGATATTGTTCCTATCCGTCTCGGTACGTATTTGTTCCATATTTATATCCGATATTATCCGTTTTTTATCCGTATTCAGTAATATCCGTATCCGACCCGGTTCTGAATAGAAAATGTGGGTTAGGATATAGGAAGGATGAGATCCGACCATATCCGACCCGTTTTCACCCCTACTTTGACATAGACAAAAGAGAAAATGACTACCATAGATAAAAGCTAGGAAATCAAGGTTTGTTCCTGTCTCGCTGATCACAACCCTTAATTTTTTATGTTAGTTTTTCTCTTTAGTTCTTTCGTACTAAAATAATTTTAATGATTTATTAGTTGTAAAATCGAGATAATGATTCACTTATTCCACAATTCAATAAATGTCATGCCCAAAAAAATATAACCATTTTCCAACATTCAGTGCATAAATCCTCGTTCCAGGAATGCGAGGTACACATAGACAAAGCTGTTATTACAAGCCACACTTGCAGAAAAAAAGTAAATAGTACATTATTACATGGGCGACCATATACCCTTACATCAAAAATAAATAGAAAAACAATGGAAGACTACGAAAGTAGCCACAGGCACTCGATGGCGGTACGAGCTAATAGTCCCAGCCTTCTCCTCCGTCAGATCCATCCTCTGAATATTGTGAGCAAGAGTGAGTACCAATCACCATACTCAGCAAGCCATACCGGAAATGCACAATAATAAAAAAGGGGAACAAGGGAATGGCACAATAGGGTTTAAAGCACATTTAAAACACAGTCCTCTTCTAAATCATCATTTTAATATCAACCAGATCACGTAACCCCGTGATCCTGCCTTAAACCAGGCAATTCCACATGACCACACCACCATGATTCTATTATCGCAAGTTTTTATAAAAACAAGACTAACTTTGGGTACATTGCTTAGCTCGCCCATAACTGAAGGCACGGCTATTCGAATAGTTTTTAATTCTAGCCAGAGGTGTACACTTTTCCCACAAGATACAATCTCAACACGCATTGCCACATGCCACGCACCACCATGGTACTCGAATAAAGGTCATGACAAGACTATCCATCTAACTCAACCCAAAATAGAAGAACCCGCTGAGGTTTCACCGCTTGCCGGTCCCCGATAAGGTGAAGGTCACCGGATCCCCTAGGACGAGACAGGCCCCCCTCCCCTAGTGAAGGTCACCAAAAGGACACTAGCTTGCACCCCAAGCCCAGCCCAAAAGTAGGTTTTAGTTGTTAACCTCGAAAGTCTAGATTATTAAAAAAAATTCTATATTAGAACTAAGCATTTATAAACACTTGCCAAAAAAACTAGTTAGTCCATCAGATAGGGTACTAAACTAGTCATTTTGTAATTTTACTAAGGTTCAAAAGGGAAAGGGCATCAATTCAATAGCATGGCCATAATAAAGGATAATAGGAATAATATTTAACTATTAAAACAATAGAGAACGATAATTTTATAAAAGAAAATGCAATAATAGTAAAAAAATATAAATTTTGCAATAATGGGATTCAATGTGCTCAAGGGAGATATGACTTGCCTTGGTCGCTCACAAAGTCTTCACCGTCAACAGAGATGTACAATTGATCCTCTGGAACTGCACAATCTACATGAGAAACACAAATAAAAAAAGTGCTAAGAAACATAAATAGGTTCTATGCATTTTTATGAAAAATTAGAGACTTGAATGGATCAATTTGGAGTTCAAACGATCGAGATACGGCCATTTGAAATTTAAGTGTTGTTTAAATGGAAGTTTACGAATAACATGAATTATTTTTTTATTGAAAAAGCAGGTTTATTGTGTTAGCACCCGAGATGAGCCACTGACACGCGGGATCCAGTGGGCAGTGGCCGGTTCACCATGGACCGCGTCCATAGAGACACCTCAAGGGAACCAATGGCCCAATTCGCCCACGAGATGGATGACTAGGATCGACTAAGAGTTGCACACGTTGGTCCCACCCATGAGCCATACAAGCAACTGATGCGCAGGCCCAGTGCACAGGCTAGCCAGAGGGCGGTGGCGCACTTGCCCCGATGGTCGTCAACAGTGACCATCGGTGCGGCGGAGGGCGGTGCAGGAGGCACCATGGGAAAGACAAGGGGGCGGCGATCCTCACCGAGCAAGTGGCGGCGAGAACAGCAGCAGAGGTGACCGGCGATGAGGAAGAAGCGGCAGTGGGCTTTGGGTTCCGGTGGTCGTCATCATTCTGGTGGCCACCGGGCTCGAGGAAGTTGATGCCAAGGTGCGAACGAAGACGACGAAGCCGAAAGTGGCCTTACCGAAGCTCAGGGGTTCCGAGCGCTGCTGAGAGGTGGCCGAAGTAGAACGATGGAGGCGGAGCGAGGAGGGAAGCAACGGGACAGCGTTGGTAGAGGTGGAGATTGAGCGGCTATAGCAAACGGGAAGAGGAGTCCACGGGGATCATTTTATAGCTGGCTAGGAAGGGAGATCAACGGTGAGGAGGCCCAACCGTCGGCATTGAAGGCAGCGGCGAGTGTGGGTTTAATCAAAGTAATTCAAGGCAATTTAGTGCATAATTCATAGGGAAATTGTGGTTGAAATAAATATTGAGAGGTGAGGAGTGTGTCGATGTTTTACACCGGCAATAAATATATGGGGCTACTCGGCGGATGGAAACTCGGTGGATTGCAAAAGAACACAGGGAGATTTTATACTGATTCAGGCCCTCAATGTGAGGTAATACCCTACGTCCAGTTTGTATGTATTCCTTTGAGGAATTATGGTGGCGATTCTGATGAACCGTTTGGCCGTGCCCTCAAGGGGCGCCCTGCCTCCTCTTATATACTGGGGGACAGGGTTACAAGGTAGGAGTCCCCGCCGGATTACGACTAGGAGATCTCCCCTTAGAGATATAATGTACCCAGCTAGGACTGTATATTCCTTATTATACAAGGCAAGGTCTGCCGAGGGTTACCATATCTCTAATTACAAGACTAGGCCCATCCTCTATCCGAGTGGCTCATATGTTGGTTATGAGGTATCCGGGGCCCATGGCCTCCACAGTAGCCTCTAAGACCTTCATAGTTAAGTCACAGCTGATGCTAAGTACTCATCCTCTACGGTGAAGTCTTCCCGAGTGCATTGCTCCTGAGTACTCTTTGTCCGAGTACTTCTTCTCCCGAGTCCTGCTTCATGTCAGCTAGCAGCGAGGCTATGAAGGGCTCCATGTAGAAGTATGAATAGTGTGCGCCGAATAGGTGCACCTATTAGGTGTAGCTCTCGACTTTGTGCTTAATTGTGAAAATAATTAAACATAAAGTCAAAGATCTTTAACCTTGTAGTCTTTCCCAAGTAGATTACTACTGGTATATGAGATTCTTCGGTATCATGTCAATCGGAATAAGCTTTATAGTCTTGCCGAGTAGAAAACTACCCGTATATAGGACTCCTCGACTTCATGTCAGTCGGAATATGTGTTTATAGTCTTGCCGAGTAGGATACTACTCGTATATGGGACTCTTTAGCTTCATATCAGCTAGAATAAGGGGTTTATAGTCTTTTCCGAGTGACGTCCCACTCAGAAGTTAGACTCCTCCACATCATGTCAGTAGGAAAGGATATTTATAGTCTCTCCCGAGTAGTGCACTACTCGAAAGTTAGACTCTTCAGCATCATATCAGCCGGAATAATGTTGCTCATGGCAACAGGTGGCTACGCATGTAGGCCGAGTACCACTTTATAAAAATAAATCCATAGCGTGGCTAGGTGTACGCGAGAAAGATACCTGCATCCCCAATTTTAATGAAAACCAGCTTGTGATCCATGTAAGGATATATCCTCGAGACCTGGTGGATGAAACTGATACCCAAACATATATGTTTAGCAATAAGGCTCTCATGAAGCATATCTGTTTACCTCATCTGCTCCTGTTAGCAGCACCAGCACTATAATTTCAACTCAGCCTGCGGACGGTCCACATGGGGCATGCTACTGTAGGAACTCATATCTTGGTGGCCCAATGCTGACTGTGTAGGCCCAAGCCCACTTTGTCGGCATCGACTCTATAAAAGGCGGGGAGAGAGAAAAAGATTCCTCCATCTTCCCCAAATAAGCTAATCGTTTTGTCTTCCGCTTCCGCGCCCAACTTTGCGCCTCCCGCTCGGCTAGGGTTAGCTGCTGCTGCCACTCCCTGCTCGAACTCGGGCGATTCTAGTTCGCTTTGTCTATTCCAAGCCTCCGATTCGCTTTTCCCCCAAATCCTTCCGCTCCCAATCATGCCAAAAGCTTCGGATCTTGCGGGCGTGCCGGAGAATGCCTGGCCAACATCGGATTGCGGTTCGGTGAAGCTGACGCTGATGGAGAAACATTTGAAGTTGCCAAGCCAAGAGGTGATCCGCTGGCGGCCGGCTAAGGGTGAGTCGATCCCAAATCCCTAACCCGGTGAAACAGTAGTTTTCGTCTCTTTCTTTGATCGGGGCTTGTGCCTTCCCACTTCTGATTTCTTCCGCCGAATCCTTGACTTCTATAAGTTAGAGTTGGTGCATTTGAATCCCAACTCGATTCTTCAGATCTCCATTTTTGTTACTCTATGCGAGTGTTATTTGGGCGTGGAACCCCATTTCAACTTCTTTAGGCATTTGTTCCACATTAAAACTCAACCCTCCAAAAATAACATCAGTATAATTGGAGGAGCTGGTCTTCAGTTGAGGGGCGATGGGAAAAAGTCATATCTTGATCTTCCCTTGAAATCCTCCTTGAAGGGCTGGCAAAGGAGTGGTTCTATTGCGCAGATCTAGTTCCCTCCTTGCATCCATTCACCGGTTTGCCACCGGTAGTTTTATCAAATTGGTCAGCTGATCCGACCTATGAGGAGATGGGTCAAGTGCATCAATTGCTGACGAAGTTAGATAACTTCAAGAAAGCTGGCCTGACTGGACCCTGGGTGGCCAGGCGGTTTCTGACTCGGCGCTTCTAGCCCCTGAAGTTGAGGAGTGCATTTGGTTGGGATTACCAGGGGAAACGTGATCCTGACCGGGTCAGCCATGAGTCGGCCGATGAGCAAAAGGTGATGGAGACTCTGTTCGGATACTTCTCCAGCGGGGTAATCGAGACCGAAAACAAGAAGAGACGCATTGCGTCTTATAGGCGCAGTTGGCCCCTCTCCGAGGTAACCTCCGTCTTTCATTTGTAGCGAATGCCTATAGACTTGCATGTGTGGTTGCCTGGTATTATATGATGTATCTTGTTGAATCTCTTGTAGTGGTGCGTGGAGTTCGATGAGGACTCGCTATTCCCCTACCGCCGGATTTGATGGAGACCGATGGCTAATTGCTGCCACCCCTGTCCTCGCCCAGTGACAGCAGCTTGGATCCGGCGTGGACAAGGAGCCTGACGAAGGGATCGGCGTGCCCCAGCAACGTCACCACCCTCGACGACAAAACTGCATTCTTAATAATTTTGTAGTATCTTTGTTTTTTTTGTCTTAGATTCCATGTATTGGTTACCAGATTATGTATTTATCAATGCAGTGACCAAGGCGAGCACATGAACAACAATGAATACAGGATGACCCACCTTGCCCAGATGCTTCCCAATGTTACACTCTATGTTCAGGTAAATGACTTCACTAGGAATGCTCTAATATATGCATTTCCATCTGAATAGAATGATGCTCCATGATCGAGTACCACAGCTAACTTTATAATATGTGTGCTTTGACTCCCATTTATTTAACTTGAAGCTGGAAACTGCTGTCGGTGACGAGCCAATCCCACTGCTCCATGATAGCCTACAAAGGCACATCAAGAAGGTGATTATCTGTAAATTCAGAGTGCAAAGAAGTGAGCTTCGTCAAGTTCAGTGATCGTGGGCAGGTGCTGGAGAAGATTTTTGTTGTGCATGAACATGTGTGTTCATCTTCGGCCAATATAAGAGCTTTTCATGGCTTTTGCAAATTTGGCCAATGAAGATGCTACAGCATAGTGTTTTCAGGAGACGTCTAAATGGGGAGGAGGACAATCGGCATCGGCACTGGTAGTGGTGGTTTGGTAACTTGCAATGTTGTCAGCGGCTGCATTTTTCTTTCTTCTTAGATCAAGATGAATATGTGCATTAGTTTCCGATGTGCATTTTTTTATTTTTCCTGTGATAGAACCAACATACAATTGTCATGATATTACCATGTTCTTGTTGATCTCATTATAATTAGTAAAAAAATGACTTTCAAACAAGTAGTGGTAATGTTTTTAATCATGGCAAAGCAGAGTGAACAAATTACTAAATATAAACATGTCTTGGTAACGGAGTAAATACATTACTTAATACAAGCATGTCTTGGTAAAAATACATGAGAGTAAAAATGTAACTAAAGAGACTAAAATTGCGTAAAAACATAGGAGTTAAAGTATTACTAACATAAAAGAGTTTATGATCGACCGGGGAGTAAAAAAATTATCACTAGCAGATTCCATCTATCACTAATAGTAAAAGTGTTACTATTAGTAGATGGGTTTTCTTCAGAACCTTATTCTTATTGTTAATAAATCTTTTACTCCTGGGCTCGCGACATGAGTAATCTTTTTACTTATGTGCCATCGAGAGAAGAGTAGAGGCAGAACAACAGGGAAGTGCGCAAGGAAAAAAACGAAAACAAGAAAAAATCAAAAAAAGAACGGGGAACAGAAAAACGGGAAAATAGGAACTGATTACCTGTGAGGCATGTGTTTTAAGTATCACGCACGCTGCACGTGCTTTAATGCGTCCGTGTGTGTATATATATGTATATATATATATGATTAGTGGATACTAGAGGGTATAGCAAGTGTATGGAGTGGCATGAGCGAGCATAGAGTAGAATCTCGGAATTAAATACTCCCTTGGTCAAAAATAAAGGCCTATTAGGTTTTATTAGGACAAGGTTTTGACTAACGATATCTTTATTAGGATATATTTTTTATGACATAAATTGACATTGTTAGATTCGTATTTAAAAGTACTTATGACTATGATTTCGTATAAAAAATGAGATCCTAATAGAGCAAATTTTAGTCAACACCTTGCCCTAATAAAATTTAATATGCCTTATATTTTCATCCAAAGGGAGTAGCTACTTTGTACAGATGGACGGATGGGTCTTGAACTGCTTATGGTGTCATAGGAGTGGTTGTTGGTAAGACAGTTCACAACTAGGAATGAGAGGAACCGGGAATTATTAACCTCCGCTAGAGTTTGCAGGATCACTTCACGCCCTTAGCACATGCGGAAAAAACTAGTGCATTTGCGCCAGAAATGGTACAAACAGTAGTGAGAGTACCAATTCACCCAGCTGCTGAGGCCAACAAAGATGAAGTGTCGCCATACGGCCAGACTGACTGACCCATCAGAGTACCTTTTGGTTTCCGGCGGCGTGTGGCCATGTTGTCTCTGAATCCCCTCATCTGTAAAATAAGTGTTTTTGGTCGTGGCACATTTCTTCATCTTTGGATTCTTTTATGTTTCTAAATTTTGAGAAAAAAAGTAGATTCTTTTAGTCTAATTTGTTATTTTATCCCAAAACGCTAAAACAGGGTGCAACATGTTCTATCAAGTGTACTGTGCATGCCAGGGATAACTAAGTTTGCTCTTGGGTTCAGATTTCATTCGCATTATTCTATTTTATAATCAGTATATATAACATTTCTTATATGAGCAATGCATCACATCACAAGTTGAAAGATTCAGAAAGATGCATGTGTGGGATGTTTTTTTTGGTTGGTCTAATTGATTCGTTCAATTTTTAATCAAGACTCAGAGAAGTTTCAATTACACTAAATGTTGTAGAACAAGTTGAGACGAATACAAAATTCAGTTTCATCCAGTGTTTTCCCCGAAACGAGGTAGTAAAAGACTTGAAGTGCAATACGCACTACCAGTAGTAGTTTTTCTCAAAGCCAGAAATCAGCAGAGTAGTACAATATGTCTGTCAATGTTGCATTCGTCAGGTTGTACAAAACCACAAAATTACACCTGAATATTCCTATATCATTGTGGCAATTGAACAAATTCTTTGTTTATTTTTATCGAATTCCTACATTCTAAAACATAATTACATTGTTGTATTAGAAAAATACAATATGAGTAAATGTTTTGTATCGTCTGCTCTAATAATGAAGGGTGATAACTTTGGATCATTCCAAAGCCCGAAAAATCAGTTAGAATCAGATATCATGAAAATAGTACGGTCAAGTCTATACGTGACCTGAATTAGCATTTGTTATCGGGATGCTTGGAATCTACCTGTCCAACCTAGGTTTAGATCACTAGAAGGTAGTTAAGAAAGTCCTGTGTTATTTGCAACAAACTAAGAATTACTTGCTCACATATAGAAAGTTTAAAAAACATGAAATTTTAGACTATTCAAACGCAGATTTTGCGAGGTGTGTAGATTCTAAGAAATCGACTTCAGGTTATATCTTCGCCTTGGTAAGAGCAGCAATTTCATGAAAAAGCTCCAAATGGATATTGACTTTATTATCGACAATGTAGGCAGAATTTGTGGCATATTATCACACTATAGGGTAGGCTGTGTGGCTCAAAAATTCTATCCCAGGATTGAAAGTGGTAGACAACATTGATAAACCACTTACAATATACTATGACAATGAGGTTGCAGTTTTCTATACAAGTAACAACAAGTTAAGTGAAGTTATCAAACACATTGATATTAAGTATCATGTTATGAAAGATAGAATCCAGGATTAGACTATTCAGATTAAGTATATCAGTACGAAGTTTATGCTCACGGATCCGCTTATCGGAGGCTTACCTCCCAATTTGTTTAAGGATCATGTTGTCGGGATAAGTAATTGTGTCGACTAAGATGCTGGATATAAGAGGGCATAAGGTTCAATCAACACCCGCTAAGATAAGTTATGAGTTTATTAGAAGTTGTTTTACTTAGTGGATTCGTCAGTTAGTCTCATAATCAAGGGGGAATGTTGGTTGGTTATTTTAGCTCCACTGCGAGACATATTAGGGAGATAAATTCGTCCACCGGTTTCCTCCCACGCAAGAAAGAAAACAAAAGATAAGAGTTTGTTGTGATCGGTTAACAAACAAATTATAGATATTTTGGTTAGCCCCCAAGCCCCACCAGTGCATTGCGTAAGAGGAGAAGTGATGGGAAAAATTGACACCCTATGGTTTTCTGTCGCCAATGCAAAACCCTAAGAGAGAGCCCGATCAATTAGGCACTGGAAGGGATTCATAGCAATAACCCTAGCCGGCGACCTCAAGCAAATGAAGAAGGAGAAAAACAAGAAGAAGATGGCATCACAATCTACCGTTCAGTTAGTTCACCAATTCCACATTAGAGTGATTACGTGTATGGCTAAGGAAATTTATGTATCAGTATCTATTCGATACAACATTGTGGTACCAGAGCAAGTCCTTAGCCACATAATTCCATCATTCTGGTTTTGGATGCCATTGATTTGAGAAACATTTTAGACTCAGTGGAGGTTTGCGATAAACTAGATTGAAACTCCCAAAAACCTCAACTCAGGAACCCTAGAACCAGGGCAAATTGGCTTCGACTGAGAATTAGAGGAAGATTTGGGGATAAAGCAGATTAAAACTCCCTAATCTCTCTACTCACATCAAAATCCCAAAAAAAAACTAAGAGACCCTAGCTTCGGTTAGAACTCAGAAAAAAAGGAGATAAACTAGATGGAAATTTCCCCAAATTTCAGAGAAACCATAAGTTCAAAACCCCAAATCAGATGTGCGAACTTCAAATTGGGAAGAAATGTTACCTGATTGGAGCTTGCTGTCCTCAGGGCCTAGTGCAGCATCTACCGCGTGAGGGCACCACCGTCAATCCTTGTGCGGCATCAACCCGCGCGAGAGGAGCCATAGACCGGCCTCGGCCACGTCGGCACTGACCTGCGCACAAAGTCGATCGGCTGCTCTTCTCTATCTTGACGCCTCAGCTCATTACCTTCCTCCTAGTGACCTTGCCGGCCCTCAGCTCTGGCAGCGTGCATCACTGCGACCTCAGACCGGACTCGCGTGGCATCAACCAACATGAATGCCGGGTAGGCCACCGTTGCAATGACAGGTTGGACATGCACAGCATCGACCCACGCATGCCACCTTCGTCGCCTCGCCAGACATTGTCGCTGCTCCACTCTCGCTTGTCGCTCGCCGTAGAGAAGAGGATCGAGGAGGAGAGAATGAAATTAGGGTTAGGGATTTAAGTTGACCGCTGTCAACTTAATCCGCTCAGAAGAAATCTTGGTCGTCCAACTCAGTTTTGACGAAGATCGCATGGACCGATTCAGGATCACTCCTAGCCGTCAGATTCAAATCCTATGATCGCCGCTTCAGAAACCCATCCAGCCGTCCATTAGATCAAACGGCTGATCCGCCTCCCGTGTTAGGCCACCGTCGCGGTCGGGCTGGCTCATGAGCCGCTGCTGCCTCTGCGCTCCTGGCCTGCCATGTATAAGCGCGAGCTAGGACTGCGGATGTTAGTGGGCCGCGTGGCCGCCGCGTGTGCTACCTAGGCCGCTACGCTCAAGCCGAGCTTGCCTACGGGTCGCGCTCTCTGACTAGGCCAGTACTATGGGTTGGGTTGCCACGCCAAGCGCGTGCACACCTATGCTGCACAGTACTGGGCCGCCTCAAGGTTTTTTCTTGGGTTAATTTCAATTTCTCAATGTTTTTTAGTGATTTTTAATTAGTTTCTCAATTTCAGAAATTGTTTTGAGTGCCTCCTTGGCTATTTAAAATTGCTGAAAAATTATGATTTGCTTTATTTCTGGAAAGTAAATTATTTCTAGACGAATGGAACCAACGGGAAATTTATATAGATTATTTCAGTCATGTGAATTTATATTTTGACCAACGTTATTTATAAATTCATGTTGAAATTATTAGTGAAATCAATTCTTTGATTATTATTTGCCCAACGGTGATGTAATTAAAGAAAATTTCAGAAGAATTCAGAAAAATACCAGTGCTAATTATTTTTATTTCTAAATCTTTTCTGCCCAACGGTGACTTGATTTAGAAGCTCAGGTATTAGCATATAATTAATTATGCTAACATATAATTAATTATGCTAACATAAATTAATTGCATGGTGATACTAATGGTTATTTAATTATTTTTCCAGCTATAGGGCAACTCAGGCCTGTTGAGCCACTTGATGAAACAAATTTCACTGAATGGAAAAATATGGTGCTCCTTAACTTATGAATGTTGGACTACCATCTGACAATCAGAGAGGACACTCCTAAGGCACCCTCAAAAGAATCAGCGGCCTATGAGGACCTCAAGTAGGCCTATGATGAAAAGAAGGTCGCTTAGAAGAAATCAAACCAGATGTCGCAAGAAGAAGATGGCATCACAATCTACCGGTCAGTTAGTTCACTAATTCCGTATTAGAGTGGTTATATGTATGGCTTAGGAAATTTATTTATCGCTATGCATTCGATACAACACTTAAGAATTGTAGCAGAAAGGAAATGTCAAATAATTATCAAAATCTCAGTTCATCACAGGAAATCTTATAGGTTGCCATGGTTCCCCGCTGCACCAGGAATTCTTAACCACCCTTCAGTGAACTGGGCTGGTGTACACCATTCCACTGATGCCACGCCATTTCAACCAGGGTTGTGCCAGCAACCAAGAATGAAAGCACAGACTACTGAACCTTGCATTGATAGGTGCAGTCCCTTCGTACCATTTTTCTTTTGATGTGCGCGCATGTAATATTATGTCGAAATTGTTAGTGGGTCTAGGGTCTAATTGGAGAATAATTTCTAGAAAAATCTTTAAAGCACATCTCATGTGAGGCATACATGTGAACTTTAGTACCACCTTGTTTATTTTTGGAGGATGACCTCCTTAAAAAGATGAGTGCTCTCCTAGCCACTTTAGCAATGTTTAGTAGAGAGAACTAGAAAAACACACGCGCGCACTCGCTTGCCTCACCTCGCCGGGCCGGGCACGGGGCTGGGGGCGCGCACACACAACATGCGTGTGAATGGTTCACCAAAATTGGCTTCTTATAGTTGCGCAGATACGGCTTTCTTTTGCAATTTTGGTTTTGCTGCATCTAACGGATATTCCGGTGTCTGTTTTGAAACTCATCGGATTATTCAATGTATTGGACTGGTGTGAAGTCCGGATAGGTTATTCACGACTTATCCAATTCGGTTACGAGTTATGAAAGGCGTCCTGATTACATGTCTTATAAATACCGAACCGCCACCTCCTCGCAACACAAGCGAAATCAATTTAGGGTTTCGCCTCTCCTCTATACTACGCCGTCACACATCGTCTACTCCGTCTCACTCGTCGGCGTGCATCGACGATCGGGAGAGCAGGTCTCCGGAACCATCGTCCTCGTGAAGTCCTATACCTGGAGAGGGCGAATAATATTTTTGAGAAGCGCTCCGTGCAACTGCTGGTTGTTTGTTCACCACGGTTCGTCTTTCTCTACGTTCAGGTGCTGCGTATCATTGTCACCATCCTATACCGTGCGTTGTACGTGTGGTGCGTGTTACTGCTCCGAGCGCAATTGCTCCGAGCTCTCCTCTTGAACAGAATCGTCGGTACGTATTCATTATGTTTTACGTGTTCGATCTATTCATGTTTTGTTTCGTTGCATATATGTCTAGATTATGTAAGATGATTCTGCTAACTTATCCGGTTAATGTCATGATTTATTTATGGAATAAATTAAATCTACATGTGCTTATTTTTTCAACACTTTGCCAAGTCCATCCTTCATCCTTGGTAGATGCAGAAGCCGATGCCTTACATTTGCTTATGAAAATCTCTATTTGTCCGGAAAAATGGGAGAACTTTGTTTTTATTTATCTATCTCTATACTAATTGGACATTCCGAGAGAGCTTACACATTAACTTAAAAGATTTTGCTGTTGAACCGATATATAGTATAATTGGAGTAAAAAAATCCATATTGTATCAAGATTTGCGTAGAGAGGAGAAAAAATTGTGAAGCACGCGTTTTTTAATACTTATATGTAAAAAAGTTAAAATATAATAGTTATAGTGTAATTACACTAATAATTATATTACAGTTAGATTTAAAAGTTTAAAAAAATTACGACATTTTTTTTACATAGTCCACGTTTTAAAGCCCATCTAAACTGCATAATGAAAGGACAGATCGGGATCGTGTGACCACGCTTGCGACCTGGAAACTTTTGCTAATCGACAATGTACATGCAACTTGGACAACTCTTAGACGCAACGCACGTGAGTGCTGCGATGCAGCCTCCAATCGCAGGTCACGGCTACGCCAGGTAGCTCCGTTCCTCATCTAGCTTTTTCCTTTCGTAATAAGTTTCTTTAAATCGATCTAATTTTCCTTTTCACATCAAGGTGCAACTAACGCAGCATAAGATGCACATAGGCTACGGGAGTAAAATTGGGAGTCATTATGTCTACAATTTTGTAGATTTTGGAAGTAATTGCACTGTAATTCCTCTAAAAAAATTTGCAGACTGTAATTCCAATCTCAGAGTGTTCACTGCCCTTAACAATACTAAGATTGAGGACCCCAACTCCAATCGATGATGACTCAGCCTGCCCTCTGTTGTCTGTTTCAATAATACTATTTTTCACTCATTCACCGTAAGCATCATTTATTTGTTGAGTATATTTACGGTGATCTGATCTACTGATAGTATTCCACAATGATCGGTATTATCACTAGAAGGGATCTTTAACAATTAATTTATAAGTTCTATTGTCAATAGAAAAAAAAACATTTTGCCAGTAGTATAAAGGGAAAAGTCTACTTTTCATCCCTCAAGTATTGGCTTGGTTTAGTTTTCATCTCTCAATTTTAATACCGGAAAAAATTCATTCTTCATGTCTCTAAACCGAACATTTTTTGTCCCTCTGTTCATTTCAAGACTTTTTGCTTATGTGGACAAATGACTCAAAATGCTGACAAGGCCTGATCATGTATTAACAGCTGTCTCTCTATCCCTCTCCTTTGTTGTCTCTATTTCTCTCAATTTCTCTACTGCAGCCATAGTTGCATGTTAGTGCAAAGCAGAAAACATCACAACGTTAATTGCATGTTGGTATCTGTAATTCTTATTCAAATATAGCGGCAGTAATTCTCATGAAACTGTCTTTATCATTTATTTGGCAATGTTGTGTTGCTGCCTAGTGGCAGAGGTGGTGTGCGAATGTGGAATTTGAGGGAGTCACTGTGTGGGAGAGAGAGGGGGAGCAATGGAGGATTAAATGGGTCGGTCCAAATCAGTTTGTATGCGTCCTAGCGAGTGCTGAGTCGTCATCCACGTAGCCAAAACCAACTTCAATAAGGTAGAGGGACCAAACATGCCTGGCTTAGATAGATGACAGAAATAACTTATCCATTATTGTAGTTGAGGAACGAAAATAGCCCCATATCGATAGTTGAGGAATGAAAAGTAGATTTTTCTCTAGTTTAAATCAATATGATTTATTAGATTAGAAAAGATAAATAATCTAGATTAATTTATACTAACAATAGAGATCGTTGTAAAACACTTCTTATTTATCTTATTTTTGCAGGCAAGCATCATTAAATTGTACATTTAAAAAATGCACGTGGTGTGCTCTGTTAATTGCCAGTGCATGCACAACAAATATGAGAACTTTAATTAGCTCATATCATTTTTATGCACAACAAACGAGTAGCTTTTTTTTTGTTTCATCATTGTTGCCTGTGCTAGATTTCACGTCACGCCCATTTCCTCTATTCACTGTTTCACCATAACTCGTATGGTTTCTGTCTAATTGTTCTTATTTCACTTGACTTGATGTTTTAGCAGATAACTACATACAAAAGATCAAGCTGTTAAGCACTTAAATGACCTAGCTGTGGATTAGATAGATGGTGTCATATATCATATTTAGAATTTGTGTCATAGAACATGTCATTACAATTTTCGTGGGCTCTTTTTTTCTACATTTAGTCTAAAAAGCGAGGCCCTAACTATATACAGCTTGATATTATCAAATCTAGAAAAAATTAAATTGACAATCCAACACGAGAACATATAGGTAGTAATCAATTCAGATTTTAGAATTATTAAATGATGGGAAATATAACTGTGACTCTAAACTAAATACAACTTGATATTCATTAGTTATTAATTTCACAATTATTAAGTATTAAAAACTATAATCGAAACTTGAAACCGGGTACAACTAGGTACTTATTAATTTTATTTCAAAATAAAATTAAGAAAAATGCTAAATTAAGATTCCAAGATGAGTACAAATTGATAGTCACTCCCTCTCTCCATCAATATAAACATTTAGGTTGTTTAGTAGAGATTAAGATTTAGGAGAAAAGACTTTAGTACTTCTCATTAAATAAGGGATGAATGGAGGTGGAAGATAGTTGGGGATAAGATGAGAATAAATTTGAATTCGAGCTAATTGATTGGACAAGTAGTAGTTTAGGAAGACCTATATTTTGGGAAAAAATTAAATTCTTTAAAATTATGTTATTAGATGGAGGGAGTATTAATTATGAAATTTTTATTTAATAAAATAATAAAATAGAGAGAAACATAATCAATATTAGGGTTGATTCTATATATAATTTTGTGTTCACTAACTTTGACTGTCAGAATTGTAATTAAAATAAAAGTATTTTTCATTACATCGTTAAAAATACTTTTAACAATAATTTAATAACCAACATATTTAATATAGGATTCAAATCTAAAATTTATAATATAAATGATAATAGCTCGTGCAACATGCAAGTTGACAACTAGTAATCTAAAATTTGTAACAGTCAAGGCATGGCATTGCTTCTAGGTTCAGGATGAAACACTCCTTTGGATGGGCTACAATAAACGTTTCGGATTTGGGAGAGAGAGGCTCCAGGAATGCTGAACTGAGCTATCTCTCAGCCTTCATCCCAAGCCACGAATGCAGCCAGAGTCGCGCCATATAACCAAGAAGGGAAGCAGTTAATACTGAATTGACTGATAGGGAAACCAAGACAACACTTGCAACTAGCAAGGGTGAAGCTGCACACGGATCCAACATTTCTAAACACTGCCAAGGGAAGTCATGGCATCGCTGCTAGGTTCAGAACCACAAAGCACTTCAGGGAGTGATGCATTCCACATCTTAAATATCATACCGGAGTTTGTTGAATTTTGCGTTGTTTAAGCTTTAGTTTTTGTGATTGCTCTGTGGATAGCATACTGAAGTCTGAGGTAGTACGGCTAATAGCTGGGCAGTTGATTAGGACTTCCATATCATGAGGTAAAAAAAAAAAATCAAAATTCCATTCAGCTGGATGCTGAAATATCACCTTAATTTTAGATGTTTTGTTAGTTTGAATACACCTACTATGAGTTGTTAATCATGCGTGAATGCTACCAAAATTAATTGTAAATCTCTGAGGATGCAAAAATATCAACCTTTTAGATGAGGACATTATCATGTGAACAATATTACAAAACCAACTTCATGCAAGCTCTATGTACCAATACTACAACATCTCAGCAGAGAGGTCGCCACGGGAACAGCTCACTTGTGCGAGCTAGGAATGGTGCTACATGCTAGTCCGCTTCCGGATAGTTACACGAGGGTTGACGTAGAGTTTGTGAAGCCCAAATACCAGAATAAGAAGCTAGATATCCCACCTGAGGATGATGTCACAACTTTAGGACATGCGCTACATTATCCGGTGGCATGGTCGAAGCGCTACATCGTCATAGAGGATGATGAGGTATCGTCTCCACCACATCCTGGCATAAGGGTGCTAGAAGATGAACCGCCTGAACCGTGCCAAAAGAGTCCGAGCCCACCTCCACCTCCACCGCCGCCGACCAACAAAAAAGGATCATGTGGTAGTTCTTCCGAGAAGCCAGCACGATCAAGGAAATCAACACAATCACAGAAGCGTGATAAAACTCCTGACAGTCGTAAGGAGGTGAGCGGTAGTGTCACCTCACTTCTCAAGCCAAAAGAGAAAAGGAAGGAGGAACTGGTGGATCCTAAGGTCCAAAAATTATTTATTGACATGGCAAAAAGACAGGGCACTCCACAACTGTTCCAAGCTGCACCTGCAGAGAGAAGCCCATCACAATTACCTGACAAGTTATAGATTAGAAAACGAACATCCACCTATTCAAATATCTTAGCCCGATGATGGACTTGCTCTTAAATACAAATTGGGATCACATTTGGTGAAGCCAGCACAGATCGACAGTCTACAGTGCCAGACAAGGAGATTGCATGATTGGTGTATGGCAGAGTCACAAAAGGGCATGTACCATGTCGGTATGTACTATACTGACGATGATCTCTGCCATGACAATGGAACAATATAGTTGGGATTTGAACAACTGTTCCATCTCTAGCAGCAGGAGTCTCTCGACATCTGTATTATGCGGATCTAGATTTTGTAAGTACTATTGTAACCACGTAGATTACAGAGTAACACGATTAAATGCAAAAGGTACCGGCTGCATGTCTAACCTCTATACTTTTGCAGAAGGTGCACGAAGAGTAACAAATTGGCAGTCAGATTTCTCGACCCACAGATCATAAACAAAACCATGATGTTAAGTAAGCCAAAGGATATGGTGGACTACATATCCCATGTGTTGAATAGGCATAGAGACAAGAACACAATTCTCGTGCCATATCTCATGAAGTACGCACCCCTCTCTCCTTTCATTGCATGTATTATTCAATCTATACTCTTCTAATACATCTCTTCATTCACACATGCACAGGAATCATTGGATTCTCCTTGTCCCCGACACAAATAGGGACCACATTGTTGTAATGGATTATTGTCGTAAGGACTAGTCCAAATTTCAAGATGTCCTTGACGTCTTCAACAGGGCGTTCAGGCACTAAAAAATCAACTACGAAATCTATATTCAGTGTGAGGGTTGGCTTTCATTGCCTCAAACAACCAGAAGGAAACAAATGATGTGGCTTTTATGTCATGCGATACATGATGTTCTTTACAAACAACTACTTACATATCGAAGATGAAGATGTATAAATCTCCTTGCGACACATATATATTTGAATTGTATTTAGTTCGACATTTTTCATGACATGCTAATTAAGTGCATTGAATGCAGAGAGTGGGCACAAATAAATCACTAGATCATACAATATGGGCGCTTTAAGACGAATTCGCTGGCTTCGTCGTTAGAGACATCATCTCTCCGAAAGGCGCGTACCATTTGTCAAGGGACCATCGTACAACAAGCATTAAAAAGCACTCTCCAAGACATTGATTTGTCAGGTCATTCAACGATGACAAAGTAGCTACACATTTGTAAATAAGTAATATTTGTTGAACTTGTACTCGAATCAATGAGTTCATGTGCCCGATATTTGCACTATGAGGATATTTAATGTTTAATTAATGACTATGTAATAACTAATAATTATTGAAGCAAATTAAACACTATTATAATTTGTTCAACCGAAAAACAAATTGCTCAGCAAAAAAATGATTTAATTATAAATATTTTTATCTCAGAAAAGCCCATCAGTACCGGTCCATACAAGGAACCGATATTGATGACTAAGTCATCAGTGCTGGTTTGGGCCCTGCATCGGCATTGATGACTAAGTCATCAGTACTAGTTCATTCGAGTACATGCACTGATGGGCCTATCTGGAGGCCCCTCGAGCGCTCCCCAGGGCCCATCAGTGCTGATGATGTAATCGGCACTTATGTGGGGTCCTAATCAGTGCCCTAAGTTTTGTGCCGATTAAGGACCCAGCACAGATGGGTCTTCCTAACCGGAACAGATGTGTAGTTCTGTAGTAGTGAAAGAGTTAATTTCCAGCTCCAATCATATGCTTTTAGGACACCTATGTAGCGTCCGGAAAACACATAACTGTTTAAATTTGCAAGTGCATTAATCCTCGTCCCAAGAGACGAGGTACACAATACAAAGTTGTTTAATACCAGAGTACACAAGCGAAAGCGCTTACATAGTATAAATTATTACATGGGCAACCAAAGGCCCAACACTGCAAAGATAAACAAATAAAAGTTCGTCAACTAGAAGAGCTGGGGACCAGGCCCATAGGCACTTGATGGTAGGAACGGGCTAGACGTCGAAGCCTTCATCTCCAAAGAACCCTTCATCTGGATGGGGGAAAATAGAGCAAGACTAAGTACCAACATACTCAACAAATCACACCCGAGAAATGCACAGATAATGTTATAAGGTGTATAAGGGGATTTACAGGGCTATTTTGCACCAAACAGCATTTTAATCTATTTTTAATGTTTAAGGCATTTTTGGAAACCGGTGCTATATCTATTGTCGGATTCATCACTAGAGCAGCGAATACCACACTATTTTGCCTAACCCAGGCCAACCAGACCCAAACCGGCAACCAACAAGTTTAATCATTTTAGCCACAATTCCATTTTTAGTAGAAGAAACCTCTAACTTTGGTACATTGCTAGGCTTGCTCATAACCGAGGGCATGGCTATTTGAATAGATTATACTCTGGCCAGAGTTATACATCTTTACCCATAAGACACAACTTTCTCATGTGTTCCCACGTGCCCCATACCACCACGGTATTTGGAACGAAAGTCATGACATAACCCTTCACTCAGTTCAACCCTAGACAAAAGAACCGACACCGACCCCCGTCTACAGCCAGAACCATAGGGCAGGCAGACATGGTCCATGCCCCCGGCATCTCGGCACCCAATTGGCCTTCATTTGCCAGAGACGTCAGTCCACAGTCGGACTTCATTCACCTCTATTCGTGTTCCTTTGTCTAAAGCTGATCTATGCTATAGGTTAAGCCTTACCCATTGGACATGTGGTAGTACGATTATGATTTGCAACAGAGGCCCGAAGACCGGTCCTTATAACAGCTGAGGTACGACTAACAAAACCATGTACACCAAACCCAGCCGAAAATAGGTTTGGGAATTTTGAATAGATGAGATCCAAGTTCAGGCAAAACCAGCCATTCTTATAATTATCCTTAGTGACAGTGTTAATTCCCAAAATTAATTCATATAACCTATAGTAGCTAGATTGCATCACATATACAACACAATTACTAGCTGGTTTTTGGTTACCTAGGGTTATCAAGGTTTTATATCAATAATAAGGTTATAACAAGGGTATAGGAGAAAGCTAAGATAAAATAATATTATCATAGGAATTTTCATAAAGCAATATACAATAATTTAAATAAACATAAATTTATAACACATGGGAATTCAACATGAACAAGGATTTGGGCATGACTTGCCATGCTCGCAACCAAACTCTTCAGCGACGTCTTCCATGAACAACGGAGAACTAGGAGCAGCAGCGTCTACACGACATATGTAAAGGAAAAAGGGATTTACACTATGAAAATGCAAATAAATAGTGGAAATAAAGCACATAAATGGATTCTTCATATTTTAAGGAAAATTTAGAGACTTGAACGGGTCAATTCCAAGTTCAAATGGCCAAGTTATAGCTATTTGAAGTTTAAATGTAATTTAAATAGTGATTTCACATTTTTGGATTTATTTTTATTTAGGAAAATCGGTTTATTGCGTCAGCGCCAGGGAGAGAGGGGTTGGTACCGACATGCGGGCCCCACTGGTCAATCACCAGGGGTGTCTGACAGGCAGGCCCTGTGGCATAGCTATGGGTGCGCACACTGACATGGCTGCCACGTCGGTATGGCCACAACCAGTCGGGCGAGCAGCGGCCGAGCCCCGATGGTCGCTGTCGGCGACCATCGACACGGCGGAGGGGGCTTGGGATGGGGGAAGCATAGAGACGATGAGGAGGTGAGCCTTACCCCGATGAAAACGGCAATGAATGACGACGAGGGCGGCGAGGACGAAGCGGTAGAGCTGCTCGGGTTCATGAGGACAACGATGTTCCAGCGGGCTCCGAGCTCGGTGAGGCGGTAGCCGAGGTGCGCGACGACGAGACGAGATTGGTGGTGGTGACAGCAGAGCTCGGTGAAGTCCTGGTCGACAGCAAAGCATGACCGAAGACGGGCGGCGGTGGCGGAGCTCGGAAACGACGGCGCAACGGCGAGGGAGGACGCGGGGAGCTCGGGCAGCGAGTGTAAAAGAGAGAGAGGACTCGGGGCTCCATTTTTATACTCAAGGGAGGAGGCGGAGAGGCGAGGGGAGCTTGGTGACCGGTGTTAATGGCGGCGGTGGTAACGGCCGAGGTAAATTCTCCGATTAAAGGCGATTTAGAGCGAAATTGAAGGGGATTTCAGAAGGGAATTGAAGAGGAGGGATGGGGATTTAATTCCCCTCAATCAACTTGAGAATTGATGAAACGGAGGAAGCAAATTTGGTGGTTTAGCCATTAGGGTTTCGGGAGAGGAGAAGGACGGGCACTAGCGCAAGGTAGGGGACGACCCTAACAAGCGGCCCCGCCTGTCAGCGAGCAGTGGCGAGGGTACGAGGCTAGGCCGAGCGGCTTGCGGGCGCAGGCGAAGCTAGGCAGGCCCTGGCACGACGCGGGGAGGCGGGGCGGGGCAGGCCGAGCGGGCCGGCCCGCAGGGAGAGAGAAGGAGCTGGCACGGATTTGGCCCAGTGGAGGAAAAGGGGTTTTATTTTACTTTTTCTTTTTAGAAAATTCTGGAAATTGTTTTCATTGCTTAAAAATTAATATTTGTGCTCTGCAAATTCCAGTAAAAATTGTGAGTGCATTTTAGGACTTGGGGAATTTAAGAAAAATAGCCACAAGCTAAGTTGAGTTTTATTCTATAGGATTTTTAATTGATTAAAGGCTCTTTCCATATTTTAAAATTTCTAAAAATTGAGTTGAAGCACAATTTACACTTTAGGGTGATTTCAGGGTGTTACAACCCGACAATATATATGTATCATTGCAATTGAGCATCCGAGAAAACAGTACTAGTGATATTTCATTGAATTCAGACTACAAAGTAGAGCAATCAGAATGGCTAGTTCTGGCCATTAGGAATGTGAAGCATCAGGAGTGGGGGAGGTCTAATGAGCGAGCCTTCGTGTGTCTGGGCCGCGCGCAAACGCTTCGGTTCGGCTCACGTATGGTAAAAGAAACCTTTATACACAAAAACTTTTTATATATAAACTTTATATACATATACATGCAAACTTTTGATACGTATACATTCTACGTAAAAGACTTTAATTCCGAATCAAATCCGAATCCTAGTCGGACATATAAACTATATATATAGAAACTTTATACATAGAAATATTGTATATATAAATCAAAACAATTTCTGTGTATAAACATGCATAAACTTTATATGACCTATCACTAACACTGACGAGTCATCTATAACGGGTCATATTTATTATCCGTCCTCCAGTTAATGATGACTTATCTGTGATGGGTTATTGGCACGACCCGATGCTGATGAGATTTTTATTTATTTCTTAAGAAAATATTTGGTTTCTCAGCTAGCCTTGGGTATTTGCTAGTTATGTCCTCTTAAAAATCACAGATCACGCACATTTCATATAACAGATCACAATATTTCAGAACTTTCATATACATCTACATACATTTCACATATCGACACACATTACATGTACGTAAGTCACATGAACATGCACTTCACATAATCACTCACATATACTCAAAATGACATTGCACAAATATATATCACCCTGGGAGTCTCCAATGAAGCAAGCCTGGAATATTAAAAAAACATTCGTCGTGGCCCACTTCTTGCACACTCTAGCATGTTGGTTAGGATTCCTGAGTGAAATCTCGCACGTCGAAGCAGCAAGCGAGAATGCCACCAGGTTAAGTGTGCAAGAAGGCCAAAGATGGACTGACCAGCACCGCTGCAGGTCCCAGAGTGAGTACCTAATCTGGCATGCACGTTTGTTACTCGCAATGACCTAAGAGTATCTCTAGCAGAGACTCTAAATAGAGCCCCAAATGGTTTTTGGGTGGTGAGACAAAAAAAAAGTAGGTCCAGCAGGGACCTTAATAAAGCCCCCAAAATAAGAAGACCCTTAAATTTTTCCTCCGAGCCCCCAGTCCTAGGGGCTCTATACCATAGCCCCTATCATCCTTATTTTTGCCGTGAACGACAATTCATGTACATGCCATCTGGAGGAAGAGGGAGATCGAAAAACTCAGGTTTTCCCTACCGTACTCGACTGCCCCGCCGCCTGTGACGCCACCGCCTGCGCCACCCCACCACCCCGCCGCCTGCCTCGCCACCCCGCCCCTTGCCTCACCGCGACGCTGCCCCGCCCCCTGCCTTGCCGCCCCGCCCCCTGCCTCGCCTCGTCGCCCCACCCCGCTGTGCCGCTCGCCACCCCGCCGCCTGAGCTGATGCGCCGCCCTGCCACCGCACCGCCCACGCTCTGTGTCTGCTAGTTGTCTCTGTACTGCTAGCTGCTGCATTTATATTTTTACGTATACATATAGTCTACGATAAAATATAATAGAAAAGGAAATGGAGGCTAAGAAATAGGGACTGTTGCTGGAGTTCAGACCATTTTTGGGGTTCGAAGGAAATGGGGGCAGCCCCCATTTAACCTTTGGGGGCTCTAAAATAGAGAGCTATTGCTGGAGATACTCTTCAAGCTACCCGAACTATCGGTCCAGAATCAAATAGTACACTTCATCAATATGTTTTGGAGAACAAAATACGAGATCAAATAGATTCTTACGAGATCAAAACATTCATATAATCAGATTAAAACAAGCCATCCAAGAACAGAGAAGCACCGCCACTAGCTGTTCACTCCATCGATGATCACCGGGAAGGTCGTCATGTGCCCACTGCAATGGTGGAGGTGTTTACAGGAAGTGTCCCGCTGTGGATCAATGCTGGAGATGCCGCCCACACAGCTCCGCCACGGCTAGGCGAGTGGATTGATGCTAAGGAGATGACCTGCCACTCAGATCGACATGAGAGAGGTAACTAACTGGGTGGATCATCATTGGGCAATACAGCCAGCCACTAAGGTCGACTTTGGGATCGAGGTGGTCAACCGCGCGAGGCCGATGATAACATGGGGCAAAAGAAATGTGGTATGGTGAGAGCGTAGAATGTAGGATAGCAGTATAGCACCGAAGAATCGGATGGCGACACCGGTTGATTGAAGGGCAGCGTGGTGCTAGTTTCAGTGCCTCAGTGGGGGTGGATTAAGGTAGAGCCAGGTGCGATGATGGTGTTGGAGTGGAGACCATGTTGGGGGAGACCTCCAGCCCCCAGCTGGACGAGGAGAAGATAAAGAAGGCATTCAACTTCCTTAGCTGGAGCCAAGGAGAACTTGGTGAAGGAAGGCTTCACTCAGCCAGCCTACACTGCTGGCAAAGGTCTATCCCTCGTCCCAACCCGACGAAGGGGGCTCCTAAAGGGGAACACCTCTGCCGGGACCAACATGAGCTTGGAAAAACTAGGGGGGAGAAGTCAAGGTCATCAATGCCATTCAATGGGCTCACCTACCGGCCGCTCAACCCCCAAATCCCAGTGACTCTCCGGAGCCATCCATTGGGAGGAGAGAAAGCCGAGATTCCTATAGGGCGGACACGGGATGTGCACACCTATCAGGAGCCCGATGCAGTCCGCTCGAAGAGTAGGGGAAAAGACAATGTTGGCCCTTGGTTGGCCCACCTGTCAGCCTGTGTGAAAAAGCCAATATGTAATTTGGATATGCTTGTAAATTCTTGGCCCGATTCGTGGCCTATATATATGAAGTTCTTGCCCTCCTTAGGGAGGCATGAGAGCTTAAAAGGAACATAGTTTCACTCTCACCTTCTCTATTGGTCTCCGTAGTTTCCACAGTTCCAACAGGCCACTACAAAGAGAGCAAGACCGAACAGACCGAACCCAACATTTTTCAGTTTATGAAAAAGTGTGGGCCTCTGAGGCCTCGCTTTTCTTTCATAGAGGAATGACCCAAAAACAACTATAAATTTGGTGGATTATGGCCATCCAATTAGTATTTCTTTTATTGGTGAATACATTTAGGCCTACAAGTTACACCGGTTTTGAGTTAAAAGAGGCCCTCCAAGTAGGCCCTTAGTTTTTCTAGTGAATGCTAAATGGGCCATCTAGCATAAATGTTGAAGTATGAATCTCATCGTATGTTTGTACTTGTAGCACTATGGTTCTTAATTTCATAATTTTGTAGGTGAGTATGGTTCCTTATTTTTACATACCACCCACATATATACTTTAATTCGAGTCCCTTTGGTCTTGTGTCTGCTTGCCTCTATCATCTTGCTAGCTAGGATGTTATACATAGCCTATACTCGCAAAGACATGCATTTGAACATCACAACACAGCCCACCGGTTGAGAATGAGTTGCACCAGGAATAATGTGCATGCTTGTTGCTGTTTAGGTTAGCGCACATGTTGTTACATCTCTCCTCAAAGCAGTGTCACTAAGGGACATTCCATGGCTTCCATACCTTTGTCACAACACTAACTCAGATGAAGCTCCCATGTGTATCGTGTACACACTGATGGTTCCACTGCTGTCAGCAGCGGCGAGGATGGGAAACTCACAATGTGGGCTATCGGATGGTACTGAGAGGTTTGAGCTAGTCACAACGACGAAGGTAACACGCATAGTTGCTGGTTCGACACGTGCAAACTTGAACAAGACACTACATAAAAAAACCATTTTTGGCAATACCCCTTTATTTTTATAAACGGATTAAGGAACTGTCTGGGAAAAGGCCAACCCTAAATAAAAACCGCATGTATGCCTGTGTTGAGATGGCATCGAGAGCAGTACTCCTCCCTCTCTCTCCCCTCACCTCCTCCCACTAGGGTTGTGGCGGCCAACACAAAGAGGAGCAGCGGTGGAGATTGGAGCATGCAGCCGCATCCCCGACCTCCTTCCTCCGCACTAGGCCCTCGCAATGGAACTTGGAGCACCTGCGTCCCTGCCTCATCATGGAGCTCGGAGCAAATGCTGGTACTAGCAAGAGAAGCTCGATGCCAATGCTAGGGAGTGGTGGGAGAGGAACACGTCAGCCAGATTTGGAAGCCCGTCCTCTCTAGCGCCGGTGGGACACAACTTGGAGGACCGCGGCCATATCTAGAAGCTTGGCTAGGATTGGGCGAGGGTGGTAAAGTAGGGGGAGGCTTGTAGCTCAAGATCTAGTAGCAGCAGTCCTCAGGACAGCTAGATCTGACAACGACGGTCCTTGGTGGTGTCGACTCAGCTACAGTGACGTCGACTGTGGCATGGCCTTTGACTTGCTACGGCAACGATGACTCGCTATGGCGAGGGCATCGGCTTGGTTACAACGACAACTACCACAGTGAGGGCGTCAAATTGGCGACGGCTACTGCTGTTGCAAAATTGGGGTTTGGGGGAATATTTGGAGTTCTGGGGAATTTGTGAATTTGCAGGGATAATTGGATGTGGGTTTTATTTTTTTTTTTCACTCCAAATCATTTGCATAGGCAGGTCTCTTTAAACTATCGCATGTGAAAATCAATTTTTACAGGTGGATGTCTTTGTGCTACCGCTTAATGCCAAACAATACTTAATGTGTTAGTTATATGCATGGCCATTATGGAGCATTACTTCACCGTGGCCGTGCCCCGCTCAACATGGACAGCTCTCTGCTTATATCTACCTTGGACTCCTAGTACGCGCGCGGTCGTGAGATTAGTAAGTCGCGTGTGCGCCATTTCCGATTCGGCAAGGGGAGTTTCCCTTCTCCTTTTCCTTTTCTACAAGAAACTTTGCACACTTCCTCAAAAAACTATCTACTCATGCAATTTGAACACAAAATCTCTCAAAACTTTCAACTCAAACCATAAAACTTTCAACTCGAATTATAAAACTATCTAGCCACATTAGAAACTTCATCTAAGAACACAAAAAATTTATAACTAAAATCTTAAACTTTCAAATCAGCATTCATCCCAATTTCAAAAAAATCAACTCAAAATTTCAGAACTTTCAATCGGTAGGTTTAAAACTTTCAACTCAAGCATATGAAAGTTTCTGTCCCACCTATGCTTGGATCTAAAAGTACACAGCTTTGTCGTCATGGGGATGAGGCGTTGGGCTCATTGGTTAGGAAGACGAAGGGACGCCAGCGTCTTGCCCAAGAGGAGGAAGAAGGGCCCTTGGGTTCGCTTGACACCTCGTTGGAGGAGGAAGAAGGACAGAGGCAGGCTCACTAGTGTCTTGCTGGGGAGGGGAAGAAAGACAAGGATTCACCCAATATCTTGCCAATGGAGGAGGAACAAGGGACGGCGCGGTCTCATAGGAATCTTGCCGAAGAGGGAGGTGGGCAAGAGATGTCAACCTTGAGGTCTCCATAGTATTGCTGGGAGGAAGAGGGTAGGAGTCATCGGCCTCCATGCTTTTTGTGTGAACGGGATGGGGAGACGCAAAGCAGCGATGCAAGCGTTAATGGATAATGCTTGTTAAGTCTTTGTGTTCACACTTTGTCGGGAATTGAGCACGCGATTGCCAAGTCGCGTGCACGCTAAATAGCCATTTACATGTGCTGCTTTGAGCACTTTCTATTCTCTAGCCTTATCCAGTCACCTCTACAAGGAACAGAACATGCCATGTCATCCCGTAATAAGTACAATTCATGGGCGCGTACTCCACATAGCTTAGGAAATGGTAATGAGTGGCACCAGAAAAGTGTGCTTTTGGTTCGGGCCGGCTGCCGTTCAGGTTGACGGATGCTAGGGCATGTGATTTTGTCACAAGATAGTGTTAGGAATTGTACGGCTCTAATTCTTTGATGATAATGCCGTGCCCGCACACCTATGTCCGATTCACTTCCTTTGCTACGTTCAGACACCACCCAACGAATAGTGAGGATACGATTAAGAGCACGTACAGGATTAGGCCACGGTGAGATAAAATAAAATAGGTGGTTTACAATGTTCTTTGCTTGTCTCTTTACCGTTTTCTCAAACTAATAGTGCATTACATTATTACTATTATTATTACAAAGTATATGCATACTTACATTGTTATAAAGTACAGGAGCTTAACTGCAATTTATTTGTACCAATGCACTTCATAACAATAATAGTAATATAAAACACTATTAGTTTACAGTATTTTGATTATATATGTTTAGTGCAAATACTATTGTGATTTGTGAGGTTAGTGTAATCGTCAGTGGTATGTTGTGTGCTGGCACAGCTATACGGACCATTTGGTACAAATTCCGATCTATCCCTTATTCTATTTTTTTGTTCTCCTCGAATCAGATACTCCGAAGAGTCATAATCGCTTCCACTCCGACGTAGAAACATGAATCACATCGAGGTGATTTAGCCTAGAGCTGAGGCATGTTTGTCCGTTTGGCTCAGCTTTAACTTATTTCCATGAGAATTAAGACCTGTTTGGTATAGCTCCAAATCAAAAATTGATCTGAAGTTATGGGTTGAAAAAAGGTACCCTCTCTATGTATTTTCTAAACTTGCTTACTCCTTAAAAAATTAAAAATTTTGTAGCTTTTGGTTCAGCTCCATCTACACTAGACATAGATTAAGTAGTTGTAGCCCTACCAAGCAAGCCTAAGTTCCAATACCAACTAGGCTCTTAGCCGCGCACCGGAGCTGGATGGTGGTGCTCCTGTGTGTGTGCATGTGCGCGGAATGACCCAAAAATATTCATTCTCATCAACTGCAACTAAATTTTGAATTTGGAAACTTAATTTTGAAGTTAATTTTAGGGTTTTTTTTATTATAGTCTATTTTTCAGTATTGAATTTCAAATCCCAAATAATACTGATATAAAAGCTTTATAAAATTAATTTTTTTTGTTCGTTCATGTGGCTTCGCCTTATGAGTTGTAACCGAACGATCAGAGCCTTAAAGGCGTTGCGCGCATTTCAGCCCACTATAACCGTGCTCAACGTGCCTTAGTGAAGCAGTTTTAACAACATCCATCAATTTTGAATTTTGCGTATATTAGGAATATTACTTTTTGGTTATCGTCCCAGTGTTCAAAAAACGCAGACCAAATGTTATCGTCACGGGCCCAATAAACGAGACCACAGCCCACAACTAGCCGAAGCAACCTTCTAGCCCAATACAACCTTCTGACACTGTCCTCCTTCCTGGGTTTTTGGATTGAATCAATCGAGCTAGGTGCAATGCAATTTGGATTTGAAGTGACGTTTGCATAATTTGCGTGACCATTATGATAATCCTCTGTTAATTTAAGAATATCTGCTCCGGGTCAATAGACTTGTACTATCCACAATTGATTCACACGTTTATGTCATTTCAACGTGCCAGAATTACTTGTTCTGAATTTCTTGTACTTGCCAATTATATACTTTTAAGCCGTGAAGTCATGAACGATTAATCTGGTGACAGGTGTCAATATTGAAGAAATGGAGGCTGGGGATCCACATTTGTACTCTTATGATGAGATTGCTCTTTTTGATATCCCACTGTGCGTTGCATGGTCGGACTGTGGCCTTAAGGATGGTCAGAAAGGTAAAGAGGGTGTTTGAATTGGTCTATCTGTGCGGCTTATAAGTCGTACGTAAAATAAGAAACGTCATTAGCACGTTATTAATTAAGTATTAGTTATTACAAACTTAAAAAATAAATCTATTTGATTTTTTTAAAATACTTTTATATAGAAAATTTTTGCAAAAAAACGTATCATTATATATTTTGGAAAGCATGCTAACAGAAACCGAGATAGAAGGCAAAAGCTTCAAGTTAATTCAAACACCTTGAAAATCACAACCTTATCTGCGGAGATCAATGTTGTGACTTAATCTTGTTTCTCACCATGTCAATTTTCTGAATGTATGACAGGAAATTAGACGCAACTAGGTGTCGGACGCCCGATAAATTACAAAAATTGGATGCTCTTCCCATCTGACCGCATTGCTACATGTTGCCCCTATCTCTCTCACTTTCTGCGGATAGCAGCTGCATAGCATGTCTCTCTCATTTTTGCAGCGCACTTGCCCTTCCCCTCTCTCTTTACACAATAGGCCAACCTCTTTTTCATGCATACATAAAGCTACATTTACAAGCTTTAAATGATTTTTTCTTTTAAATTACTTAACTAATCTATGATCCGATTACACCATGTATTCATTGCAATTAAACCTTTATAACAGCATATTACATGATTATATTATGATAAAATACCACTAAATTCTAATTGAAACATTTTTATATCACATGTGAAACATCGAGTTGTAACTATTGAAACATCACAAAATACATGCTGAAAGATCCGAAGGACACCATATGCAACATATTAAATGAACTAGTGAAACATCAGAAAATACTTATTGAAACATCCAAATAACACTATACGCAACATTAAAAAAAGATCCATTATAACACAAAAACTTAAAATGTGTAACAAAGTCGAATTTTAGCTGGAACATTCTTTTTCACAATATGAAACATCAAATTTCAACTATTAAAACAAATATTTTTTATAGAAATATAATTACGTAAGATCTTGTTGCAAAGATTTAATTACAACAAATATAGTGGTGTAATCGAATCATAGATCGGATAAATAATTTAGGAGAAAAATCGTTTTGATTAACACTACAAATTTACATGGATGCATGTAAAGGTGCATTGTTGTACTACGAACAGCTACAAAGAGAGGAGCTACGTGTGCACGAGAGAGAGGAATACATAAAGCTACGTACGCACGAGAAAGAGGAATACATGGAGGCTGACGCGAGGGAGACTGAGAGAGAGAGAGGGGGGGCAGGCTGTTGGTACCATGCGTCCAGAAATTCAAATATGGGACATGGATATATTATTTTTTTAGAAACACACGTCACTATTATTTTTTAACACCCTGAATTGCTTCCTTTTAGTTTATGATGCTTAAAACAATATTCAATAGGTTAATGGGTTCAAACCTACTGTTTTGGGATGCATTTTGAAGAGCAAAGTGGAAAAGCACAAAAAGGTAATGCTACTAGACTTCCAATCCTTTTTTTTTCTCCAACATGGTAGGAGATCCATGCGTCATTTCATTAAGAGAGGAGATTTCCAATCCTGATATTTTCTGACTACTGGTGCTAATTACAATTTTTCTTGGCCTCCTTTTTATGGTGATGTTTTCTGTTATAATTCTTCACAGGGAATGAGGGCAGTTAATTAGCAAACTAATCTATGTCATCTTTTTTTGTTTCATTTAGTGCATTCGCTATTGTTTCCAATAGATGTGATGGGGACGGGGTTTCCGATCTTCCATCAGGTAGAGATAACTATCGTTTTGGTGGAACGCGACACACCGATCCGGCTTGAGATAAAAAACCCGATCCCTGCAACCTTAGCACCACGACTCCTCTGGTTATCAACCGTGTCACAAATCCGGTTGACATCGCCAAGAAGGCTAATCTCTGCTTGCGAAACGAAGAACATAAGCAAGAACTCGAAAGTACGCAACTTAATTGAAGTGACAATTGCAGATGAATGATTAAGCATTCGAAAGTGGGGTTGCACAACCGATGACGGCGACTGTTCGAAGACAGATTGATCTAAAGCAAAACCCAAAACCTAATGTGGGCGGCGGCTACTGAATATATAGTCTAAGGATCGTCACACCCCCTGGACGCGCCCTCTAACGGGCTCTAAGACGATACACGGCCCAACGGACCAAAAGACGGTGATGCAGCACCCTGGTAGATTCTGGACGCTGATTTGTTTCGATGATTCCTATTGACTCCGGTGGAATTTGGATGTTAAACCAAAGCCATTGGTTAGCTTATGAAATTATCTTTCCATGCATATGTGGATCGTCGAAAACGGAGTCCGTATGCGTCCTGGGTGTCTGTTTTACTGCAGGCTGGTCCTAAAGGCCGAGGCAGACTCGAACTCGAGTTGGACTGGGCCTCCGGCTTATCTTGGGTGTCCTTGCTGGTCTTCTCCGCCTCCATACCTCTCTCCAAGTACTTTATGATCCTCTCCAATGTTCCTAAGTAAGATAACATCATTAGGTAGCAATCTATTCTCAAAACTATGAAAAGGATCGCTTAAGAACGAGCTCACCTCTAAATTTAATTGTCGCATTCAAGCTCGGGTCATTAGACCTTGCATAACGGTTGGAGGATCAGCGGTTGCATCCAAAGGAGTGATGTCCTCATCATCCTCCCCCTCTTGAAGTGGAGTCGTCTTCGACTCAAGCTCATCTTCTTCTTCCAAGTATGGTTTCAAATCTGCAATGTTAAATGTAGGATTAACCTCAAACTCGGGTGGTAACTCAAGTTTATATGCATTGTCATTTATTTTCTCAATTATCTTAAAAGAACCGACAGCTCTCGGCATTAATTTAGACTTACGTAACTTTGGAAATCTATCTTTTCTTAAGTGCAACCAAACCAAATCATCCGGTTTAAGTGTAACTTCCTTTCTACCTTCACTACTAGCAATTCTATACTTTTCATTCATCTTTTTAATATTTGCCTTAGTGGTTTCATGCAATTTAAGAATAAACTCAGCGCGCTCCTTAGCATCATTATGTGTTCTCTCAGTGGTAGGTAAAGACAAAAGATCAATAGGAGCACGGGGTTAAATCCATACACTACCTGGAATGGACTTACCTTGGTGGTGGAGTGTTCCGTCCTGTTATATGCAAACTCCACTTGTGGCAAATACTCTTCCCACACCTTCAAATTGCGCTTCAAGATTGCTCTCAACATGATGGACAAGGTTCGATTCACTACCTCAGTTTGTCCATCGGTTTGGGGATGACAAGTTGTAGAAAACAGCAACTTTGTTCCCAATTTATTCCACAAGGTGCGCAAAAAATGACTCAAGAATTTTGCATCGCAATCTGAAACAATAGTCGACGGCATACCATGCAAGCGAACGATTTCTTGAAAGAATAGGTCAGCAATATGAACAGCATCATCGCTTTTATGACAAGAAATAAAATGTGCCATCTTAGAAAAACGATCAACCATCACAAAAATACTATCCCTCCCCCTCTTAGTCCTTGGCAATCCCAAAACAAAGTCCATGGATATATCAGCCCAAGGAGTAGAAGGAATAGGAAGAGGCATATATAAACCATGTGGCTTCAACCGCGACTTAGCTTTTTGACACGTGGCGCACTGAGCCACGAACCGCTCTACATCTCGTCTCATCCTTGGCCAAAAGAAGTGGGTGGCCAGCACCTCCTCCGTCTTCTTGGCACCAAAATGTCCCATCAACCTCCTCCATGTGCCTCCTGCAACAATAAAAGACGAACGGAACCAACTGGAATGCATAAGCGGTTAGCTCTAAACAAAAACCCATCATGGATCACATATTTGTTCCATGTACGCCCCTCTTTACAATTCTTCATCACATCTTTAAACTCATCATCATGAGCATACTGTTCTTTAATTGTTTCAAGCCCAAATATACGACAATCAAGTTGGGACAGCATAGTATATCGTCTAGATAGAGCATCAGCAATAATGTTATCCTTCCCTTTCTTGTGTTTGATGACATAAGGAAAAGATTCAATAAATTCAACCCACTTAGCATATCTAGATTCAGTTTGTTTTGACTTCTAATATGTTTTAATGATTCATGATCAGAGTGAATAACAAATTCCTTAGGCCATAAATAATGTTGCCATATTTCTAATGAACGAACAAGAGCATACAATTCTTTATCATACATGGAATAATTGAGAACAGGCCCATTTAATTTTTCACTAAAGTAAACAGCGGGTTTACCTTCTTGCATCAAGACGCCACCAATGCCGATTCCACTAGCATCACATTCAAGCTCAAAGGTCTTACCAAAATCAGAAAGTTATAGCAATGGCGCGTGAGTAAGTTTGTCCTTCAAGAGAGCAAAGGACGCCTCTTGTTCTTCTTTCCAATGAAACGTAACGCCCTTTTTTATCAACTCGTTCAATGGGGCTGCAATAGTGCTAAAATCCTTCACAAAGCGGCGGTAAAATCCTGCAAGTCCATGAAAGCTCCGCACTTGTGTCACGGTGGTGGGTGTTGGCCAGCTCCATATAGCGTGCACCTTGGCTTCATCTACCTTAATTCCCTGCGAGGTCACAACATAGTCAAGAAACGATACTCGTTCGGTGCAAAAAGTGTACTTCTCGAGGTTACCAAATAAACGTGCCGTATGCAAAGCATCAAAAACAACATGGAGATGATTAAGATGTTCAATTAAAGACTTGCTGTATATCAAGATATCATCAAAATAAACCACCACAAATTTGCCAATAAAAGGACGTAAAACCTCGTTCATTAAACGCATGAAAGTGCTAGGTGCATTAGTTAAACCAAAAGGCATTACTAACCACTCATATAAGCCGAACTTGGTTTTAAAAGCAATTTTCCATTCATCTTCTAATTTCATTCTTATTTGGTGGTATCCACTTCTCAAATCTACTTTAGAGAAAAATATAGAACCACTTAACTCATCAAGCATATCGTCTAGCCTAGGGATAGGATGACGATACCTTATTGTGATATTGTTAATGGCTCTACAATCTACACACATGCGCCAACTGCCATCTTTTTGGAACCAAAATAACTGGAACAGCATAAGGACTAAGGCTCTCACGTACATACCCGCGGTCCAAAAGGTCTTGGACTTGGCGCTGAATCTCCTTAGTCTCCTCGGGGTTGGTTCTGTAGGCAACTCGATTTGGCAGACTCGCTCCAGGAATCAAGTCAATCTGGTACTCAATCCCTCGAATGGGTCGAAGTTCTGGAGGTATCTCAGTGGGAAACACGTCACTATATTCCTGCAAAAGGTTAGTGATAGAAGGTGGCAAAGTGCTAGCTATATTATCAGCGAAAAATAAAGCATCTTTGCATATCAAAGCATAGCACACATCATTAATCTCTGCAAGATCAGTTTTAGTGGCAAGCATAACATGATTTTTCAATTTAATTGCTTGCTGTTTTTCAGGTTTAGCATCAACTTGTTTAGTATCACTAGCAACTCTCTCTCTATCAGCTTGTACAATTTGTGCCGGGGTCATAGGTAGCAAAGTAATTTTTTGTCCCTTATGCATAAGTGTATATTTATTACTTCTATCATGGTGTATAGCATCATTATCAAATTCCCATGGATGACCCAATAAGAGAGAACAAGCTTGCATCGGTACCACATCACAATCTACAAAATCAGAGTATGTACCAAGGGAAAAATGCACCCGGGCTGTTTGTGTTACCTTTGCCTTACCCGAGTCATTGAGCCACTGAATATGGTACGGATGTGGATGTGGCCGCGTGGTCAATTCAAGCTTCTTAACCAAATCAAAACTCACCAAGTTGTTGCCGCTTCCTCCATTAATGATGACTCGTGCACGTCGATTTTTAATGACGAATAAAATCTGAAACAAGTTGTGGCGTTGCAGCTTTTCTGCTTCCTCCATCTGTGTACTGAGAACTCGCTGTACAATGATGGCTCGATGGTTTCCTGCGTCGTCTATGCTCAAAGAAAGACCATCTCCACCATGATCATCGTCTGAGGCAGCTTCATCAACAATATCTTCCTCTACATCAGAAGTGCTAATGTAGCCTCCATCTTCTGTAGCAATGTATACTCATTTGCTAGGACAATCCTTCTGCACGTGACCAAGTCCATGGCAGCAGTGGCACTGAATGGAAGAAGAGCGTCTGGTGGAAGCCACAGATGATGCACTCATGGCCGGCTCCTGCAAACGAGTCTTACCAGATTCCATGGCACGCGCGGCCGAAGGTGAAGGAGCTGAAGAACGTGTGCTCGCTGGTGGTGGAGGATGAACACTCGACGAAGGGAGCGGTTTCGTTGGCGGTGTCGTTGTCGTCTTGGGCATGAAGGAGCTGCTAAAGTTGCTGCTCCGGCTCCTTTGCTGTTGCCGTCCCTGCAATTCTTTTTCTGCAAGCATAGCAAGCTGGAACAAACGGTTGGTAATAGTAAATTCTTTATAATCAACAATATCCTGAATTTCACGCCTCAATCCACCATAAAAACGACACACTTTATCCTCCGGATCCTCTACTACCCCACAACGTATCATGCCCTTTTGCAGCTCTGCATAATACTCCTGGACAGACATATTTCCCTGCTCTAAGCGCTGTAATTTCTTACGCAAATCACGTTTATAAGAAGGAGGAATAAAGCGATCACGCATTGCTTCTTTTAGCCTATCCCATGACTCAGGTTGTAGATGCAAATTAGCTAGTTCTTACCACCAGATTATAGCAAAATCTTTAAATTCACTAGTAGCTTGTCTAACCTTATGTTGATCAGGTACTAGGTGGGAAGCAAATTTTTGTTCTACTGTCATCTCCCAATCAAGATATTCCTCAGCATCATATTTTCCATAAAAAGGTGGTATGGTAAATTTTATTTTAGCATAAAGATCATCATCATTAACATTACCACGATTACGCTGATTTTCATTACCTCCCATACCTGTACGATTGTGGCGAAGTATTCGACGTAGAGTGTTCTCACGTGTCGCCCTCGCATCAACTAGACCATCGTCACCGTAGACAACACCCTCGCTGAGGATCCTGTCGTCGTCCTCATCTTTGTTGTCATCGTTGGTCTTTGGATGGTTGGCCTCAAGCTGTTGAACCTTCCCGGCTAGTGTGGACACTCGCTTGTCCACACTCTCAAGCGAATGGCCGACGTCCTTCATGGCCGTTTTGACTACATCCGTTAGCTTGGCCACCTCTGTTAGCATCTGCTCCTTCAGGTCCTGCAAGTCACTTTTCAAAGCAGGCTCGTCGTTTGGCATGGTTAGTTATCAAATAAAATCCCTATCAACTATTTATGGGTCAGTGGAATCACACTCTCACTCACGTCTTACCGAGTTCTTACCAACGCAAGCAGTGGATGGTACAACTGGCGGCTGGTTCGTGATACCTGTGAGGAAGTGGCACCGAGATTACAAGGATCTTTTTCTGTACTGATCTGAAGAATATGTGGAGCTTGGAAGTCACACAAAGAGAAAAATATGTATATGTGGTATACAAGTCAGTAACAGATAGCAATGCTGAATTATAGTCCCAAATACCTGTTCTCGTTGCTGGCCTAAAAGTGTTGTAAGTACAGGTGTGTGACAAACAAGGTGGTGAAAACAAGGATGATGAACAGCAAGAGTATCAGAATTAAGACACAAAACAGCACACGCTAACACAGCTCAACTTGGTGTTCTCTATGTGCTCCTCTAAATATTGTTCCTCTTTTGCCCCTCTCTTTTTTTCTCTTTTTTGGGCTGTTGTTGTTTTTTTGGGAAAATTTGACTTTTTTGTTTTATTTTTTTATATTTTTTTTTGCCTTAGGAGCACACAAGAAGTAACCACAGAAAATTTGAGCTCAAACAAGTGAAAGACGTGGCCTGTGGAATTTTCAGAAGATGTGCCCAAAATTGAGAAAAAGCTTGCGGGCTCGGAAAGACGATCTTCCGGGCTGTTTTATGGAAAAATAAAATCACCGAACCCGCCAAAGGAGGGGACAGACGGATGCGAAATTTTTTTCTGATTCCGAAAGATATATGGTTTTCTGAAAACAGAGTTCGTATGCGAAAATTATGCCTGTTTTACGAACGGACTCCGAATTAGAGGACAAAACGGAAAGAAAGTGCGGAAAATTGGCGTCGGCGGCTAGGGTTTGATAGAAACGGTGGGGAAAACACACGGACTGGACTTGAACACGATCTAACCAGCAAGAAGACGTCGACCTAGGACACAAACTCAACACAACGGACTCTGAGACTGAAAAATGTAAAGGTTATGGCGCGGATGGTTGTAGGACAGGAAAAACGAGTATGGCAGTGGACTATGGGACGAAGACGAAACACTCGACTATGGGTAAGATGCGAACCTGACGGTATACCTGAAGCTCTGATTACCACTTGATGGGGACGGGGTTTCCGATCTTCCGTCAGGTAGAGATAACTATCTTTTGGTGGAACGCGACACGCCGATCCGGCTTCAGATCAAAAGACCCGATCCCTGCAACCTTAGCACCACGACTCGTCTAGTTATCAACTGTGTCACAAATCCGATTGACCTCGCCAAGAAGGCTAATCCCTGCCTGTGAAACGAAGAACACAAGCAAGAAATTGAAAGTACGCAACTCAATTGAAGTGACAATTGAAGATAAATGATTAAGCACTCGAAATTGGGGTTGCACAACCGATGACGGAGACTGTTCAAAGACAGATTGATCTAAAGTAAAAACCCAAAACCTAACATGGGCGGCGGCTATTGAATATATAGTCTAAGGGTTGTCACACCCCCTGGACGCGCCCTCTAACGGGCTCTAAGACGATACATGGCCCAACGGACCAAAAGACGGTAACGCAGCACCCTGGCAGATTCTGGATGCTGACTTGTTTCGACGATTCCTGTTGACTCCGGTGGAATTTGGACGTCAAACCAAAGCCATTGGTTAGCTTATGAAATTATCTTTCCATGCATATGTGGATCGTCAAAAACAGAGTCCGTATGCGTCCTGGGCGTCCGTTTTACTGCAGACTGGTCCTGAAGGCCGAGGCAGACTCGAACTCGAGTTGGACTGGGCCTCCGGCTTGTCTTGGGTGTCCTTGCTGGTCTTCTCCGCCTCCACATCTCTCTCCAAGTACTTCATGATCCTCTCTAATGTTCCTAAGTAACATAACATCATTAGGTAGCAATCTATTCTCAAAACTATGAAAAGAATCGCTTAAGAACGAGCTCACCTCTAGATTTAATTATCGCATTCGAGCTCGGGTTATTGGACCTTGCATAACGGTTGGAGGATCAGCGGTTGTATCCGAAGGAGTGATGTCCTCATCCAGATGAGAATGGAGAGCACAATTTTCTGTAGTAGTATCTCAGCTATATTTTTCACGTGCAGATGACAAGATACAAGACTGGAAGCCATAGACACTCTGTACTTGGTATTGCATGGAACAAGGAGTAAACGTGCGTTTACCCACTGTTTTTAACTCAAGCGACGAGTTCTGTTATTCATTATCTATTCCCATCCTAGTGATTAACAAGTCATTATGAATGTCAGGAATATTCTAGCCAGCGCTAGCGCAGATAAAACAATCAAACTTTGGGATGTAGCTGCTGGTAATTGTGTAACAACATTAGAACATCATGATGCAAAGGCAATCACCGATAGTTCTTTTCTGATCTTTGTGTTTTCTCAATATATATAATACATGATGAACAGAGAGTGGACCATGCTTGATTTATCATCTTCTTTCCCTTGTAGGTTCAAGCAGTTGCTTGGAGCCAGCACTCACCTGAAGTCATTCTTAGTGGCTCTTTTGATAAGTCAGTTGCAACGGTATTGTATCTAGGCCATTTATTACGTTATACACTCTTCTGAAATTTTATTTACGGATGATAGACTCTTTCTTGGTCAGTAGGCTAACATACCAGAGTAGGCATCTATGCCTGTTCATGTTGAGTTCAACCATGCTGGACATACATTGTATTGCTTCTTATTTTGTATGATAAACAACTGAAAGCATATATATTTTTCCATACCAGTTACATACCTTGTTGTATTACGTTCTTGAAAGATGAATCTGTTGCAATGTTAACGTCAATTTTTTAATCAATGATTGGCAAATTATCACAGATACTCTGTTTAACAAACATTGCCAGACAGCAAGAACAGCTCACAGTGGTTATGTAACCCTGTTCTGTATGCACTCTTGAATCTCTTGAATTGTGAAATTAATGTCTTTTGCACTTCCTATTCACAGAAGGATGTGAAAAACTGCGCACAGAATTGCATCAGATGGCCTGTTGAAGCTGATGTGGAAGAGGTGGCTTGGAATCCACACAATGAATACTCATTTGTGGTGAGTTCCTGGATTTATGATTATGTTTCTACTTTTTATGGTACTATGCTATAACTTCCAGGTTGTAAATGTCTGAATGAATATATGGGTTGATGGTCTGAAGATAACAAGTAAGTTATACGTTTACCGAAAGTAGTGACTTACTTGGCACATCTGCAAATTGCAAATATCAAATCCGTGAATACGATAGTGAATCTTTGATCTGGTAAATAGAGCTCTGTGTTAGAAGTTAGAGATATTTCCTACATGTAATACTAGAGTCTGGATGTTAGAGATAATTTTCCTTTCTTGATTTAGTTATTAACACATGTATATAAGCCTCTAGAGTTTGAGTCCGAATTGGGATCAATTTCTAGAATCCTGTAAGGCCACGGCAGGGGCTTTTCCTGCTATATATGACACATAAACAACGCACGAGATCGGTGCAGTTGTTTCTCTCTAAAATCAACATGGTATCAGAGCTTTTGATCTGATCTACGACGTCAGGCTTGGCAACAACAACAGGTTCGGCAACAGCGAAGCCAGGATCGGCAACAGCGATGGCTTCGTCATCTTCAACCTTGAGTACCACCACCACCAATCCGTTGCAAGGCCATCCCGTCTCAGCGAAGCTTGGGAAAGGCAACCATGTGCTATGGAAGGCATAAATCAGTGCTGCGGTGCGTGGGGCGCGGCTTCTAGGCCATCTGACAAGAGCCACCAAGCCACCGGATCCAGAGATCACGATGACTACCGATGGAAAAGAAGAGAAGAAATCAAATCCAGCGTTTGAGGACTGGGAAGCTTCGGATCAATAGGTTCTTGGTTACCTCCTCTCATCTCTATGAAGGGATGTTCTTATGCAGGCTGTGACGTGTGAAACAGTAGTGGAAGCATGGAAATTGATCGAGCAGATGTACTCAACACACACCCGAGCATGATTGATTAATACTCGTATTGCACTCACCACAACAAAAAAGGGGAATATGTCCGTCTTAGAATATTTTGCAAAGATGAAGGCCCTCAGAGATGAGATGGCGTTGGCTGGAGGATGGCCACATGACGAAGAAGATTTGGTTCAGTACATTGTAACTGGATTGGGCGAGGATTTTAGCGAGGTGGTTTCTGCGATTTGCGCCAGGGTGGAGCCAATCTCAGTAGGGAACTCTACTCCCAAGTCCTCAACTATGAAGCCTGTTTAGCACTATACCGAGGAGCTCAAGATGCCACCGTCAATCTTGCCAATCGTGGAAGCAACAATAGTGCCTGGGGAGGTAGTAGTGTTGGTCGAGGTGCATAGCAACGCGGTCGAGGCCGCATCAATGGGAATAGCAGCCGTGGCCGTGGTCGATCTACAGGAGGAGCCGACTGACGTCCCACATGCCAAGTTTGCTACAAACGTGGTCACACAGTCGCTGAGTGTTGGCACAGGTATGATGAAGACTATGTTCCTGATAATAAACATGTTGCAGCCATAGCGGCAAACTCAAACTCTTCCTATGGCATCGAAACCAATTGGTACATGGATACCGGAGCGATTGACCACATCACAGGCGAGTTGGAGAAGCTGACGGTGAAAGAAAAATAGGCAATGAACAGATCCACACCGCCAGTGGAGCAGGTATGGATATAGCCACATTGGTCATACTATTGTTCATACCCCTAGTAGTCGCAATATTCATCTCAAAAATGTTCTATATATTCCACAATCTAAAAAGAACCTTGTTTCAATACATTGTTTAGTTGATGATAACTCTGCTTTCCTTGAACTCCATCATAATTGTTTCTTTCTTAAGGATCGGGCCACTAGGAGAGTAATTCTTAAGGGAAGATCGCATCGCAGGCTCTATCCTTTGCCTAAATCATCCTTGAAGCAAGCTTGCAGTGCAGTGAAGCCATCCCTGGCTCAGTGGCACAGTCGTTTAGGCCATCCATCATCTTTAGTCGTCAAACAAGTAGTTAGTAAACATAATCTCCCATGTTTAGATTTTTCTAATGAGTTGGTCTGTAATGCTTGTCAACAAGCAAAGAGTCATCAGTTATCCTTTCCAGTTTCCTCTAGTGTCTCTAAATATCCCCTAGAGCTTGTGTTCTCTGATGTGTGGGGCCCTACTCGAGAGTCTGTAGGGAGAAAGAAAAATTATGTGAGTTTTATTGATGACTATAGTAAATTTACTTGGATCTATTTTTTGCATCACAAATCCCAAGTCTTTGAAAAGTTTCAAGAGTTCCAAGTCATGGCAGAACACCTGTTTAATAGAAAAATCTTAGCTATGCAGACCGACTGGGGGGGGGAGAATATCAGACTCTCAATTCCTTTTTTACAAAATTGGCATCATGCACCATGTTTCTTGTCTTTATACTCATCAGCAAAAATGGGTCTGCAGAAAGGAAGCATCGCCATATAGTGGAAGTGGGACTTTCACTGTTATCTCATGCTACAATCCCTCTTAAATTCTTGGATGAAGCCTTCCAAGCTGCCACTTATTTGATTAATCGAGTTTCTAGCAGAGTTATCCACAATGTTAGCCGTTAGAAAGATTGTTCCAACAAAAACCAGACTATTCCTCTTTGAGAGTGTTTGGGTGTGCCTGTTGGCCCAACCTACGCCCTTACAACAAACACAAACTTCAATTCCGATCTAAGCGTTGTGTTTTCCTTGGCTTGAGCAATATGCACAAAGGTTTCAAGTGCCTAGATATTTCTTTTGGACATATTTATTTCTTCAGAGATGTAGTTTTTGATGAAACTGTTTTTCCTTTCTCTGAACTCCATGCCAATGCAGGCGCTTGTCTTCGATCTGAAATCCTTCTTTTGTCTCCTACTCTTATTAATACTAGTGGGGGTGAACAAGTATTAAACCATATGGCTAACCCATCTTCTAATAATTCTTTGCTTGATGAAACTAATGAAGTTCATGAGGAAGTTACAGCAGATCAATTGGCCACAGAAGATCCTGGCGGAGAGTCCGATGGTGATTCTGTCTCCACCGACGCAGCCGCAGCAGGTCTTGGTTTGCCGAACCACTCAACCGGCGACACGTCTGCAGATCGACAGAGACAGCACACCACCCCACAGAAATCTACCTTGGCTCCCCAACCAGCAACTGCCACGCGGCCGCATGCAGGTACAGGCGCATCAGGGAGACAGCCATCAGGGGGACAGCAACAGCAGTATGCGTCAGCATCAGTGGTACAACAGGGACAGCAGCAGCAGCACTTGTTTTCTTCGACTGAATCAGACTCAGGTACAGAAGTGATCGCACTGATGATGCAGTACTGGACTCTGATATTGCTCCTGTGCTGAATAGACCCCGTACCAGATTATAAAGTGACGTTCATAAAGAAAAGGTATATAGTCACAGTTAGATATTACTGTTTTACTATTTTTAGAGAACCTAGTAATGATATGGAGGTTTTAAAGGATAAGAACTGAAATTTGGCTATGGATGTTGAATATGATGCATTAGTTAAAAATAAAACCTGGCATCTGGTTTCTTCTTAGAAAGAGAAAAATATCATTGGATGCAAATGGGTTTATAAAGTAAAAGAAAAGCAAATTGCACTTTAGATAGATATAAAGCTTGCTTGGTGGCAAAAGATTTTAAGCAGCGATATGGCATTGACTATAAAGATACTTTTAGTCCAGTTGTCAAGGCTGCTACCATCAGGATGATTTATCTATAGATGTTTCTAGGGGCTGGAGTCTCAGACAGATAGATATGCAGAATGCTTTTCTTCATGGTTATTTAGAAGAAGAAATCTATATGCAACAACCTCTTGGTTTTGAAGACACTACTAAACCACACTACATTTGCAAACTTGTGTCTTGTATGGGTTAAAGTAGGCTCCAAAAGCCTGGTTTGCTAGATTGTGTAAAAAGTTAATTGAGCTTGGGTTTAGTGCTTCCAAAGCTAATACTTCATTGTTCTTCTTAAATAAAGGAGGAGTTATTATCTTTGTTCTCGTATATGTTGATGATATTATTGTAGCCAGTTCTTCAGAGAAGGCAACAACAGTACTGCTACAGAATCTAAAGGAGGAATTTGCACTCAAGGACCTTGGAGAATTGCATTATTTCTTGGGCATAGAAGTGAGTAAGGTAAACAATGGTATTGTTCTGACACAGGAGAAATATGCTACTGATCTGTTAAAGAAGGTAGGCATGACAAATTGTAAGCCAGCTCGGACGCCTCTTTCTGTAAGTGATAAACTATCTCTATATGAGGGGTCATTATTGGGTCTAATGATGCAACTAGATACAAAAGTATAGTTGGTGCTTTACAGTATTTAACGCTTACCAAACCAGATATAGCCTTCTCTATTAATAAAGTTGTCAGTTTCTACATGCTCCAACTACAGTACACTGGATGGTTGTCAAAAGAATACTTAGGTACCTGAAGCAGTATACCAAATTAGGACTCCATATACATAAGACAGGGTCTACTCTTGTGAGTAGGTTTTCTAATGCAGACTAGGCTGGTAGCCTGGATGATAGAAGGTCAATTGGATGTTTTGCTATATTTAAGGATCCAATCTTGTGTCATGGAGTGCCAGGAAGCAAGCTACAGTATCAAGGTCAAGTACTGAGTCTGAATATATATAAAGCTATTGCAAATGCCACAGCAAAAATTATGTGGGTTCAGACCTTACTTGTAGAATTAGGAATAAAAAGCCCTTGAGCAGCTAAGATTTGGTGTGACAATCTTGGAGCTAAATATTTATCAGCAAATCCTATGTTTCATGCCAGAACAAAGCATATAGAAGCTGACTACCATTTCGTCAGGGAACGAGTAAGTCAAAAGTTGTTGGAAATTGATTTTGTTTCTTCTTGTGATCAAGTTGCAGATGGTTTTACTAAGCCGCTGTCAACACGACTACTGGTGAACTTCAAGAACAATCTTAACCTTGTGAAGTTTTGATTGAGAGAGTGTTAGAAGTTAGAGATATTTCCTACATGTAATAATACTAGAGTCCGGATGTTAGAGATAATTTTCCTTTCTTGATTCAGTTATTAACACATGTATATAAGCCTCTAGAGTTTGAGTCCGAATTGGGATCAATCTCTAGAATCCTGTAAGGCCACGGCAGGGGCTTTTCCTGCTATATATAACACGTAAGCAACGCACGGGATCGGTGCGGTTATTTCTCTCTAAAATCAACACTCTGTACTTTTTATGCCTGCCAATATAAACAACGACATGTCAATATTGTCGATTGTATTTTCTCCCCTCACAGTGATGGCAATAGTGGTAATTGTTCCTTTCACTACTCTCTTTTTTCCATTTGGATTTACAGACTGTTGGGTGTTGCAGGTTAGTATTGAAAATGGCATGGTTCAGGCATTCGTTAAGCGGAGAACTTCATCGAATCGAAATGAAATGGTGCCCATGTTTACTCTGCATGCACATGAAATGGCTGTTTCATCCATCTCATTAAATCCTTCTGCCCCAATTGTATGTCACATTTACATACGCCCGCGTGTTCTAGATCAGAAACTTATTTCCTGAAACTCGAATACTGATACCTGATTGTTTTCTTGCAACTGCTTCAGCTGATAAAACGGTGAAATATGTTGAATTTAATTGCATTATTTTAGCTAACTCCGGGCTCTCCCTGTTACTGATATCTCGGTATCTGTATACAGGTGAAGCTTTGGGATACATCAAGCAACCAGCCGTCATGTATTGCTTCGCTGAATCCGAAAGTCGTAAGATCTCTTGTAAAATCAACCTTTGTCATTTCACAAGTAAATGGTCCTTCAACACTTTATTGCAATTTCAGGGTGCTATATTCTCATAGCATTTTCAAAAGACAATCCCTTCTTGTTGGCTGTGGAAGGATACAAGGGAAACATAAAAGTAAGCACTAAGCTCACTTGTATGGGTGATTCAGAATTTTCATGGCCTGTATGGCTACATACTGACATATTTTACATATTTCATAGGTATGGAATACATTAAAAGAACCATACGTGGCCAACAAGTTTGGCATGCATGTAAGTACATAAGTTGGATTACCTTTGTGAACAATGCTGTGTAGTATATACAACCATACCAAAGCTAATCAACAAGTTAAGTGTTAGTTCTAAAACATCTTATGTGACAGTGTGGTCGTAAGGACTAGCTAGTGGCCCATCACCATTCAAGATTGACTCCTGAGTGTCTTCAATATCACATTGAACTGCTGTAAGAAAACCTGACCATTTAATGTGCAGATCAGTGACCTACACTTGTAAAGTTAATTTACGCTTGTACTACTTCCTCTGTCCCTTAAAAAAGTGTTGTTTTAGCTAGTTAAATAGAGATTAAGCATATGTTTAAAAGACTACTGTGCTCTTAATTAATATAGAGAGAAAACAAAGAGAAGGGAGGACATGAGGAGGAGAGAGTGCTATTAGTTGGATGATTAAAACGATAAAGCAGTATTAAAGAGGTCCAGTGGACTGGCCCCATACTAAAAGAACACTGTTTATGGGACAAATTGTTAGCCTAAAACGAAGTCTTTTAGGATAGAGGGAATACATGTTACCAGGATAGATACTAAAATTGACAATCCTGTTCTGAAACATGATATCGAGTCTCAGTCCCTAAGAGCAATCTACATCTTAATTAATTCTAGTTGCAATTCTGTAGCTTTTGTGTCCTGTTTTTTCTTCCCTTTGGTGTTCTTTTGCTTGAACTTTGAATCCTCTTTAGCATGCTTGATTCCATCTATCTCAAATTATTCAATGCACTGGTGCAAGAGGTTTCCTGTGCGTCCTTTAAAAAAGCTCTGTAACTGCAACAAAAACATATGGGTGCAGGACGCTGAGCTGACAACAATAACTAAATGGATAATTGTGTTTAAGGCAGTGAAAAGTAGCAGATCTCAATGATGGACTCAATTGTTTGTGCACTATGCTATGGTTGACACACACACACAAGAAATAAAGTTCTTTTGTCCGTTTATCAACAAAAAATTGTTCTCAAACTCTGAACAGTTCCCACTAAATACTCCCTCTATCCTAAAATAAATTGATTATTCGCATCGCAGAAAAAAAATTAGTACTGAGGAGTAAAAATCAAAGTGTCCTTTATTCATCGGAAAGTACTATTGGAAAGTGGGCAGATAAACGGTATTAAAGGGGTAAAACTTCTCAATTTATGGACCGAGGCAAGATAAGGCTAAAAATTAATTTACTTTGAGATAAATTTTAAACTCTAGAAATCAATTATTTTGGGACGGAGTACAGGTAAAATATTAACTTGACTCAGCTTAGACAGCTGCCTTTTTTGAAACTAACAAACCTACTGCAACTACCAACTCATAGTCATATTATGATTGATTATTATCTGCTTCTTGCCAGTCTCAAGCTATTTATTTACCTCCACTAATGAGAGGAGGTAGCCCGTAACATCATCTTGTTCCTTTCCATGTTTTTGCCAGGAAATGCCCTTACATTCTACAAGAATTCAACAGAAAAATGCAATGAGGTCCATAGTGCTTCTCTCTCGCACACACAAAAAAGGTCCATGGTGCTTATTTAAACCCATAGCACAAGGTAGCATGCATACCCATTCCTCTCTTCCAATCTCTCAACCAACCTTGAATTACAGGTTATACCTTTCTACATAATTGCAAATTTCATCTAGCATACTGTGGCAATGAACCGAGGAACATTGGGTGCAACACTGCACGCTCTATTTGGGAATCGGAGGCATTGGAAAACGAACAAAAACTGAGACATCAAAACGCTCTACTCATAGACACCGCTTCTAGACACAGTACAGTTGAACACACATAGCCAAGTTGATCAATGTTCATAAAATTGATAGGATATACAAACAAAATCAATTCTACCTCGCAAGGAAAAAGAACCATCAGTACTCTGAGAAGCTGACCCAATATAGAGTGCTTGGACAAAATCATCGCTGCTACGTGCAAGCTGTTGGAATTGCTAAATGGGCTAAGACCCATGTGGAGAATAATTTCTAAAAAAATCTCAAAGTCCCACCTCATAGGGAGTGGCATGGGAAGTTTTAGTATCACCTTGCTAGTTCTAGAAGAGGGAGACCTCCTTATAAGAGCATCTCCAGCAGGACCCCAAACTCAGCCCCCAAACAGTTTTTGGGCGATGAGACAAAAATTTTAGGTCTAGCAGGGACCCTAATAGGGCCCCTAAAATGAGGAGGCCCCCAAATCCAGCCCCCAAGCCCCCAGTCCTGGGGGCTTTACACCACAGCCTCTATCGACGTTTTTTTGGCACCTACGACATTTTCTCAAGCCCCGCAGCCTCCCGCCCGGCCTCCTGCGCGCCGCCTGCGCCGCCCTACGCCTCCCGCCCGGCCTCCTGCACTCCCCCCGCCTCCTGCCCCGCCGCCTCCCGCCTGCGTCGCCCGGCCTGCTGCGCGCCTCCTACGCTGCGCTGTTGCTACTGCATATATATATATATATATATATATATGAGTACTACTAGCTGCATATTTCTATGGTAAAAAATAATAGAAAAAGAAATAGAGGCTGAGAAATGGGGGCTGTTGCTGGAGTTCGGAGCATTTTTAGGGTCCAAAGTAAATAGGGGCAGCCCCCATTTAACATTTAGAGGCTCTAAAATAGGGGCTATTACTGGAGATGCTCTAAGGGTGAGCTCTCTCCTAGCCACTTGAGACATGCATAGTGGAGATAAGTGGAGGAACACACGCGCGCGCTCACCTCGCCACGCCAGGCCAGACGGTGTGCACGCGACATGCGCGTGAATGGTCCGCCAAAATTGGCTTCTCATGCTTGCGCAGATGCAGCTTCTTTTTGTAGTTTTTATTTTGCTGCAAATTTAGAGTCCGGATGGAATACGCGCAGCCTATCCGGTTCGGTTATGAGATAGAGATTGTGCGGGCGTCCTGATCACGCGTCCTAATATCTCTATAAATACCGAGCTGCTGTCTCCACGCAACATATGCGAAAACAGTCTAGGGCTTGCCATCTCTTCTGTTCTGAGCTGTCGTTCATCGTCTACTCCGTCCCGATCTTCGGCGTGCACCGGCAGATTGGGAGAGCAGGTCTCCGGAACCCTCGCCTTTGACGTCCTACACTGGGAGAGGGCGAATAAGGTGCACTACGCGCAATTGCTCGTTGTGCGCCCATCACGGCTCGTCTTCCTTCACGTTTGGGCGTTGCGCATCGTCATCATCATCCGGTGCCACGCGTCGTTCGTGCGGTACGCGCTGCGCCCGTGTCTGCTCCAGAACAGCCCCACAACAAGGCTGTAGGTACGCGTACACTATGTCTCACTACTAACTTCTGACCCTTATGCCACGCTTTTTTGTCGCAACAGCGAGATTTGGTTGCAACAAGGGTTGTTATCGCAACGATTTTCATTTTTGGTTGCGATAGATTGGATTTTTGCCACGAAGATTGTTTCGTGGCCCTAAGTATGGAGATCGTTGCGAAAAGTAAGTGTTATCACAACAAATTATTGAATGGTTGCAATAAGTGATTCCTGTTGCCACGATTTGATTTGTGTTGCGGGCAAGTTTATTGTCGTTGCAATACTAAGGTGATATTGCAACTCTTTATATGATGGTTGCAATAGCCTGTCTATGTCGCAACGAATATGTTTCGTTGTATATAATAGTCGCTTGCGTTGCAAAAAAGTGGTACATATAGCAACGAAAAAAATAAATCGTTGCAATCACTAAGGTTGCAACGATTATGGTTTCGTTGTATGTAATAGTTTCGTTCGTTGCAAAAAGGTTGTACATATAGCAATGAAAAATTACATCGTTGCAATACCTAAGGTTCTCCACTTTAATGGTTACATAAAAAATTAAAAAAAAACACCACCAACAAGTTTCGAACCTGAGACCTCAGAGTTAAGAAGATAGGCGCCTACCATTAGACCATGTATGTGTTTGTGTTTCTAATAGCTAGCATATCCTATACAAATTAATATAGACCCGTTTATGTATTGGAAAAGGATAGTAATCTAATTACTATCACGTACGTCGCGGTCTCTCTCTTCCCCATCACTGCTTTGTTTCCCACGTGCGTCGTGGCTTCTGATCCCCCCGTCGCGGCCTCTCTTCCCCCGCGCACCGTCCGTGCGAGCAGCGTGGTCAAGGCCCTCGTTCCCTACAGCCAGCAGCGTGGTCGTGGCCTGTAACAGCCTGCCCTCCAGAACCGCACAGCCCAGCCCAACCGACGGGCGGGCCCACTTACACATAGCACCCCACTTACACTTTCGTCCTCGCTTCGTGTAAAAGGGTTAACCCGGAAGTACTATGGTTGGAGGGACAAGGCCTTATAAGTTGGTTCAACCCTTGCTCAACTAGCAAGGTGGTACTAATCATGTGCACACCGCACTCATGGGCCATATGGGCCATATCCTAATTGGGCCAGGATGTCACACACACCCCCCCCTCAAAGGACCTGGCGTCCCCGCCAGTCCAACTTACCCGCATAGCCACACAGGCATATAGGCAAATGTCCAGGAACGCGCCCCCTCTTAGCGCACGTCCGTACATCCAGTGCCGGCGCCATATGCCATGCCATGTGCCTCACACCGAGCCCACATGCGCCATGCGCCATATGCCCGCACACTGACCCATACGCGCAACCGCGAGGGTCGGCTCTGATACCATTTGTAACAGCCTGCCCTCCAGAACCGCACAGCCCAGCCCAACCGACGGGCGGGCCCACTTACACATAGCACCCCACTTACACTTTCGTCCTCGCTTCGTGTAAAAGGGTTAACCCGGAAGTACTATGGTTGGAGGGACAAGGCCTTATAAGTTGGTTCAACCCTTGCTCAACTAGCAAGGTGGTACTAATCATGTGCACACCGCACTCATGGGCCATATGGGCCATATCCTAATTGGGCCAGGATGTCACATGGCCTCCCTGCAGCCGGTGTCGTCGTGGCGCCCCCTCCCTGCAACCGGAGTCGTCACGGCCCTTGAATGCCCTTGAACAAAATTGGTTTCACTCAAAAATGAGTTAAAATGAATTACTTATGAATTTTCAAAGTTTGGCTATTTTTCTGTTGGAAAGATATTTCAGTTTTAACCTTTTTCTAATTCTTTCTTCTTTTCTTATTTCTCTTACAGCCTGGGCCTGCAGGCCAGTGAGACAGAGCAGAGCAGGGCGCGGGACAACGGATCGGACCGTCCGTTCCAGGAGTGGATGGTCCGGTGTGGCGAACAGAGGAGGGCGCAGGCAGACAGAGCCGGCGAGCTTCTCAGCGGCAGCGACGGCGAACGGCGGCTCGGCTGTAGTCGGGCCCAAAATAGAAAAGGTAGAGGACTTCACAGCGGAGCTAAGGGTGGTCTTCTTGACACCTCGGGTGACCGGAATCTCGCCGGCGGCGAGCTCCAGCGGCGGCTCTTTTCGGGTCGACGGGGAAAAACGTTCTACAAGCTCAATCTGGCAATACTAATGCATAAATATGCATCTACCAGATATCTGGGCTCTCACCGTGAGGTTTGACAAGGCCGGCGAGGTCTTGTCGGCGGTGGCGGTGCACCGATTGGTTCGGCGGCGGCAGAAATCCTCTGGACGACGGCGGCAGCTCTTTCTTCAGTCGGCCTGCAGCTAGGACACGGTGTCCACCAGGTTACAAACTTCCTGAGGACGGCTATGGTGCAAAGAATTGAAGCGAGGCTCACCACAGAGGACGAATCGGCGGTGGTGGAGCTCGGCCGGAGTTGGGGAAGACGGAGGCCGATGTCGGCGCTCAGGGCTTCATGACTCGATTCCTTCGGGTAGCGGGCTTCTGGAGGCGAGGCGACGTTGTTGGCGCAAGGGCTCAGTCAGACTCACTCCGAGGCGGCCGGAACAGCGAGGCGACGCCGGCGGTGGTTCTGCACAGCCGAGACTAAGCACGGCGGCGACACGGCGACTTCGGCCAGCGATTCCTAGTGCAGTTAATACGAAAAATGGAATTATTGGGAGGTGCTAATCATGTTCCAGCAGAGGGAAGAGGAATGGGCTCACCAGAGCAAGCTCGGGCTCGATCGAACAGCTGCGGCAGTGAGGAAGATGAGGTTGCCGGCGGTTTTCTCCACTTTAATGGTTTACACCACCAGCAAGTTTCGAACCTGAGACCTCAGAGTTAAGAAGATAGGCACCTACCATTAGACCATGTATGTGTTTGTGTTTCTAATAGCTAGCTTATCCTATACAAATTAATGTAGACCCGTTTATGTATTGGAAAAGGATCTAATCTAATTACTATAACGTACGTCGCGGTCTCTCTCTTCCCCATCGCTGCTTTGTTTCCCACGTGCGTCGTGGCTTCTGATCCCCCCGTCGCGGCCTCTCTTCCCCCGCGCGCCGTCCCTGCGAGCAGCGTGGTCAAGGCCCTCGTTCCCTAGCTCGCCCAGCCCTCTGTCCAGCTATCCCACGAAGCAGAGAGCTCGTCAACCTGGTTGCCGATCAGCCGACGCGTGTGCCATGCATGCCGATGTGTCCTATCGCTCTATACCTCCCTCAGCTGCATCGATCGATCACCATTGACGCCCTAGAGTGCAGAACACCGAGAGGGAGAGCCTACCTCAGCCAGCTCGTCCTCGATCCCATCGCCGGCCGAAGCAAAATCGTTGCCGCTGTCGAACTTTCCTCCGGTGAAGTCTTCCTCTTGTCCACGTTCCAAGCTCCCATCAGCATGCCATAGCTCCTGACTTGGTATTGTCCCCTATCTCGTAGCCGATCCCCGGGAACGCGAGTTTCTCGCCATCCGAGCGCAGAGATCGGCCGTCGTCTTCTCCGTCTTCGGCCGAGCTCCGCCGCGCGGGATTTCGACTCAACCGGTGAGCCGTTCGTCGATTCTTTGCACTGGTAGTATCCTCGTGACCTGCTTAACCTCCTGGATGTTTCGTTTCCTCCGCGCACGCCACAGATCGAGTCAGCCACGGTGAACCCGAAGGTTTTGCCGCCGCCGGGAGTTCTCCACCATCACCGGGCCGCACGCGAGCTCGTCCAACCTTTTTCCGGAGCACGGTGAGCCTCCTGAGGATCCCTAACACCCATTCCATGCATTACCCGGCTCGGCTTGTAGTCGCTTTGGCACATCCACGTGCGACCCGAACGTAGCCGCCGCTTGAGCTCATTGCCGTCACCGCCGCCGAGAAGCTCGCCGACTCAGTCCTCCTCTGTTTCACCCCACCGGACTATCCTCTCCGCGTTCGGACGGTCCAATCCGTTGTCGCCGGCTCTGCTCTTTGCCTCGCCGGACCATCCTCTCCTAGATCGGACGGTCCGCTTCATTGTAAACTTCAAAAATTCATAAGTAATTCTTTCCAACTCATTTTTGGGTGAAACCAATTTTGTTAGCTCTGTAAATTTGTGAACTTTATTACTGTGAAATAAAATATGACAACTTCTGTACCGAAAATATCCATAAAATATTAACAAGCAATAGTAATTTATTTTGTGCCCAGAAACTTGAAATATTTCTATAAAATTCATCCTAATTGCTAAAAATATGAAACCACTTTGGTTTATCTCATAAAATTGTAACCTTACTGTGGAAAATTTTTATTTGATAAAAATACCTCCCAAAATAGGCCCAAGTAATTTTCTAACCCTTCGTTTTGATAAATTTGTAAAATTCACAACTAAATCATTTTAAAACAAATTTCAGTGAATCAAATTTTGTTAGAACCAGTAGGTTATGCTCTTTTATATAAAAATACTTGCTTCCTTGAAATCTTCATAGAAAATGTCAGTTAAATATAATAACTTAAGGGTTCAAAATAAATAATTACGAAACTGCCTTTTTCAGCCCTTCTACCTTGTTATATTTGTATCTCCCAATCCAGAGATGCAAATGCCTTGGTTCTTTCTCCTAAAATCTTGTTAGGACATGCCCTACCTACTGTATTTATCTCATAAATTTTAGAGCATGTTGCATATGCATGTTTATTTAGATCTCTTATTTGTATATTGCTTCTTACCGATAGATTCTGAGGATACGAAGTACGTGGAAGTTCATCCAGAGCCTGAGTGTGACTTATCGCTGCAGCAAGGCAAGCGTCTAAGCATATTGAACCTATGTTTTCAATAAATTGATTTGTTTGTGAAAACAATATCTATATGCATGCTTCAGTCTATTCAAAATGGGAAAACGGGTAGAGTCAATATTACCCAATTGTATGCATTTCCATTCCTTGGTTATCGATGCCATGTTTATACATTGTCACCCCTGGTTAAGGACTTTGGGATACTTTTATTTTACCGAATGCTTAGCCATGCTTATTTCTAGACTAAGTCGTCGGGGGCCCAGACGTGGTTTAGGTGGTTGGGGCTAAGCGTTCAAGTCAATATAGCCTTCTGGGGTACGTATCGTGTTTGGTCGCCACCATCGAGTGGTTTGACGGGCGTATGACGGGGAGGACTGGCAAGCTATCCTTATGATTATCTCTTTTGTACACTTCTCGCATTTTGGATTTGTATTGTGAGTGGGTAAAGATTATGGCAAGTCTGCGATGAGGATGGATGGTTACCGTACTTATTTGGTTTTTATTCGAGACCCCATCCATCTAGATAGTTTGCGTTGCTGTAATAGTTACTCTTCATAATGCACTTCCGGGGTGCCCACAGCATTATTGCTAGATGTTTCATTGTTGATTATATATAGTTTATAATAATGTCGTGATCCCTTCAATTAACATGCTACAGGAAATCGTTGTGATATTTGGAAAATATAATTAATGTCACATGATGATGATCGGAGTTGGATGCTGTTGTCTCGGTCAACACTTGAGTGGCAAGCAGGTCTGGAGAAATTTATTGATACTATTTTTGAAGGCACCTATGCATCAGAAACTGCACCATGTCCATGTTCAAGGTGTCGTGGAGTCGTGTACAAAACAAAATCCGAGGTTCAAATGGACTTGCTAACTAAAGGTTTTGATGAGAATTTTGTCAAAGAGAAAGGTAACGCTGGCATATTTTTGAATGATGATAGGGATCTGAATGTAGGCCCGCCAGATGATGCATCATCGGCCAACAATCTGGTGTCCGCATTAATTAGGGGTGCGACCAGTGGTAATACCAATGAAGAGCCAAATGAGAGTGCAAAGAAATTCTTTGATTTGTTGAAAGATGCGCAGCAAGAGTTGTGGCCAGGTTGCTCAAAGCTTACCAAGGTATCATTCATGGTCAAGCTCTTTCAGCTTAAGTGCATGGGTGGATGGAGTAACGAGAACGCAGAGCAAACACTTAGCCTATGGAGAGATTCGCTCCCCCCAGGGCATTGTATCCCAGACACTATCAAGAAAGCACAGAAGATTATCCGCGACCTTGGCCTCACATACATTAAGATCGATGCTTGTGTGAATGACTGCGTGTTATTTCGTGGGACGTTGGCTGATATAGACACGTGTCCAACATGTGGTGAGAGTAGGTGGAAGAAAGACGACACAAATTCTGATGAGATTGGCAAGTCTAGCGAAAGTGGTGGAGCAAAGAAGCGCACTCCTTGCAAAGTTCTAAGGTATTTTCCACTTACTCCTCGATTGCAAAGATTATATATGTCAGAGGAAACATCATCATTGATGCGGTGGCACAAGGAAGAATTGGTTAGTGATGGGAAAATGCGGCACCCAGCGGACTCATTGGCGTGGAAGCACGTGAATAACAGGTATAAGTGGTTTGATTTGGATCCACGTAATGTTAGACTGGGACTTGCATCTGATGGCTTCAATCCGTTTGGGATGTTGAACGTTAATTACACTTGTTAGCCCGTGATACTGATTCCTTATAACCTGCCTCCTTGGCTGTGTTTGAAACAACCTTATTGGATGATGTCGATGCTGATACCTGGGCCTAAATCTCCTGGAGTGAACACTGATGTATATTTGCAACCTCTGATCGATGAGCTACATGATCTGTGGGTTAATGGAGTTTTAACATGGGATGAGAAGGAGAAGAAAAATTTTACTCTACATGCACTTCTGCTGTGGACAATTAATGATTTCCCCGCATATGCGATGTTATCTGGTTGGAGCACAAAAGGTAAGTTTGCTTGTCCTTATTGTCACAAGCATACTGATTACTTGTGGTTAAAACATGGTTCAAAGCATTGCTACTTGGGACATCGTCAATTTTTGCCCATGAACCATAAGTGGCGAAGGAACAAGGTGAGCTTCAATAACAAGGCTGAAACCAGGGAAGCTCCAGTGCCGCTCAGTGGTGAGCAGGTGCTGCGGGACTATGAGAGTTTCCAGCAAGTGACTTTTGGGAAGGATACAAGGAAAAGGAAGCAACGTGACGAAGAAAATAGGTGGCACAACTGGAGGAAGAAGAGTATTTTCTTTCAGCTTCCTTACTGGAAATCGTTGCTTGTGCGACATAATTTGGATGTCATGCATATTGAGAAGAACATATGTGAGAGCTTACTGGGGACTTTGCTGGACTTACAAGGTAAATGCAAGGACAGTGAGAAGGCTCGACTTGATATGCAACATTTGGGTATAAGGCCAGATCAGCATCCAGTGCTCGAAAAGGGTAAGTACACCTTGCCACCAGTGCTGTACTCTCTAGGTAAGGATGACAAGGAAATTCTGTGCAAATTTTTACATGGCGTCAAGTTCCCTGTTATGCTGCAAATATTCGGAGATGTGTGGACGTCAATGGTTGCAAGCTTTCTGGACTTAAAACTCATGACCTACACGTAATCTTGCAAAAACTTTTGCCTTTAGTGGTGCGCAACATATTGCCTGAAGATGTGGTGACCCCGTTGATCGAGCTAAGTAGGTTCTTTAACTCACTGTGTTCAAAGGAGTTGGAGTTTTCATAAATTGAAAAACTGAGCACTTCGATTAGGGAGACCCTTTGTTGGCTGGAGATGATTTTTCCACCGGCTTTTTTTGATATTATGATGCACTTACCAGTTCATCTTGCTGACGAAGCTAGACTTGGAGGCCCGGTGTGTTATAGATGGATGTATCCAGTTGAGAGGTACCTTCGTACTCTTAAAGGCTATGTGAGGAACAAAGCGCGCCCTAAAGGTTCAATTGCAGAGGGGTATATATCCGAGGAGTGCCTGACATTTTGCTCTCGCTTTTTTGAAAATATTAGTACCAAGCTTAATCGTCCAGAGCGTCATGAAAGCGCCGCTGCTAGTGAACCACCATCTGGGCTAAGTATATTTGGGAGCCTTGACTACAGTAGGAAAGGAAGTACTCTCAAGAATGTTTCTGATATTGACATGCAGAGGATGAGGCATTACATATTAACCAACTGTGACGAGGTCACTTCATGGATAAAGTAAGCTATATTTTTAAATTGATTTTTTATGGTGGTCATGAATGTTTAAAATATATATGTAACTAATGAACGTATTTTCAATTGTTGTGGATGGATGAGCTGAAGAAAATTAGCCCTCGGCATGTTGATAAAAGACACAAGGAGGAGTTTGTATCATGGTTTGAGTGTAAAGTGAGTCGTCCCTAATATATTTATCCATATTTTATTTGTATAGTTTCCACATGCTTCTTGTCAATTTATTAGTCCCTAATAATATATTTATCCCTAATATATTTTTAAAATAATCGTAAATGTAGATCAACACATTGCATGCACAAGGGGAAATAGATGACATGATGTATTATCTATCTCGCGGTCCAGACCCTCGGGTTCGTGTGTTCAACAGGTGTTTCATAAATGGCTTCCTTTTCCGGGTCTCTTCCATAGAGAACTGCTTAACTACTCAAAATAGTGGTGTATTTGTGAAGGGCGATGCAAGTACAGGAAACATGGGCTGGTATGGCGTGCTTAAGAAAATTATCTGCCTTGATTTTCATGGTGAGAAGGAAGTAATGTTGTTCCAATGCGTATGGTTTGATGTCCCTGCAGCAAGTACGAGCAGATCTAGAGGGTACAATAAGGATAAATATGGGGCCATCGATATTGATACAACTCGGTTTAGGTATTCAGATGAACCTTACATCCTGAGCACACAAGCCGAGCAAGTCTTTTATGCAAAAAACAGTGTAAGGGCACCAGATTGGTGCACAGTCCTTAGAGTGCAGCCTAGAAACCTGTTTGCCATGCCTGAAGGAGAAGTTACTGACAATATGGGTGAGCTCAATCTGGACTCAGTTGTTGTAGGAGTGGAAGATATGAATGTTGGACAGCAAAATGAAGATGTGACAGCTTGGAGTAGGTCTGGCCTTGACGGGGCTACTGTTGATGCTTCTGTTATTGAGCATGCTATTGCAATAGCGGTGCCTGAACCTGAACACGATGACCTGTTCGATGAAGATGAAGATCCAGATGACACTTACATTGCTGATGGAGTCCTCCCTCCATTCAGTACTCTGGGAGAAGATGATGATGATGATTTTTTTGTGTAAAATTTGCTCAAGTATTAAGTGAGGAAAATTTCCTGTACCATTTTTTTTGAAACAATCAACTTGTAATAAGTGATGACTCTAGATTTCTACAACTATCAACAAGTGGCTATACTTCTTCTATGGAGGTCTCTTAGAGAGAATAACCTGTATGCGTCACCAGCACATAGCAAAAGATAACAAGACACACCACAGAAACTACATTTAGTTCTAGTGGTTCCACACACACCACAGAAACTACATTTAGTTCTAGTGGTTCCAGACACACCACTGATCAGTACCAGCATCAGCATGCACTACTTGCATTTATTTATACTACACCAAAAGAGAACTACTACAGCAGCATGCAGTTCATTTTTCGGCCTGTAGTTCTTGATCGCCTGGTAGAGCTTATCGAACCTCTTTTCAACATCACGCTTTGACTCTGTCACAAACTCGTGCGCACGGTGATCAATTAATTATGAGATAAATATAGAAAAGAACATTTTTCTTAAGCCATTTTTACAACATTGAAGAGAACATTTTTATGAATCCATAGAAATTTGGTTCACCTCAAAAGGAGTTATAAATGATTTATAGAAATACTTCAAGTTCTTAAGCCCAAAATAAGTCAATTTTGCTTCATAATATTTTATGGGTATTTTCTGTACAGAAGTGGCACTATTTTATTTCACAGTATTAAAGTTCACAAATTTACAGAATTAACAAAATTGGTTTCACTCAAAAATGAGTTAAAGTGACAAGGATATGGATTTACAAAGTTTAAACATTTTTCTGTTGGAACTTAAATCCCTTAATTATTTTCCTGATTCTTTCTTCTTTTCTTATTTCCCTTACAGACTGGGCCCGCAGGCCAGTGAGACAGAGCAGAGCAGGGCGCGGGATAATGGAACGGACCGTCCGGACTAGAAGTGGATGGTCCGGCGTGGCGAAGAGCAGAGCCGGCGACGCTGGAGCGGACCGTCCGATCTCGGAGGGGATGGTCCGGTGGCGGCGGGAATCTTCGGGTTCGCGTGGTTGGCTCGACTCGCTGCTTGCACGGTGGAAACAACACATGCAGGCGGTTAAGAAGGTCATTAGGATGCTACCAGTGCGAGGAATCGACGGATGGCTCACCCGACCGACGGGAATGGCAGCGGCGGAGCGATGACCGGAGTTAGGGAAGAACGTGTCGATCTCCAGCTTCGGGATACCACAGCTCGATTCCTTCGGTTGGCGGCCTTCTGGAGACAAGGCGATGCTGGAGGCGCAAGGGCTCAGCCGGCAACGTACTGGATCAGCCAGAACGGCGAGATGACGCCGGCGGCGGCGCTGCAGATTGGAGAGCGAAGCACGGTGGCTTCGACCGGCGATCCTAGGGCAACCAAGTGCAAAAATGGAATGTTTAGGAGTGGTGGATCGTGTTCCGGTGGTTGGGAAAGGATGGAGCTCACCAGAGCAACCTCGAGCTCAACCGAACACCTTCGGCAGAGGGAAGAATGAGCTTGACGGCGGTGATCTTTGGGGATTCTGTGGATTTCTCCGGTGGGAGCGTGAAGAGGATGAGGAGGACGTTCTGCTGGCGAGGTTGGAGGAGAAATGGTCGAGGTTTCCCAGACCAGTGCCTATCTCTGTGATCCTGTGAGCGGTGAGGGAGAAGAAGAAGGAGGCAGTGACACGTTCATCCGACGCCGCCGAAGGGATTCAGTCCGCCGCTGTCGTGGATTCAGTCCGCCGCCGCCGCCTCCGTCGCTCGTGGGGAATCTTTCACGGGTGCGGTCAGTTTTTCATTAGGAACCTCCCCCAAATTTGTGCGCCAAACCGTCCGACATACCGGCAAATTCCTGCGGAAAAAAAAAGATCCCCACATATGTCGGGCTAATAACCTCCCATGACTGACGTCCCCTCCCCCTACCCCAATTAGATCGTGATCTAAATCCCTCTTCCGACTCCGTGAGGGCCATCACGCTGCCGCCGATGCCACCTCGTTCCAGGACGCCCCCGACGCCGCCTCTGTCGAGGACGCCACCGGCAACGCTAACAGGCAGGACGACGCTTCCTCCGCAGGGAATCAGCGCCAGCAACGACACCACCGCCTTGGGCGCCCATCGACATCGATATAGTGAAGCCACCCTCGAAACCGAAGACGAACATGGGTTTCCTTGTCAATATAACCCCAGGTACATTGTTTGTTTAATCTAGTTTATTAGATTCATGTTTATTCCCACCACAGCACTTTCCTTGTCGATTGATTAGCAGCAGATGTTATCGGCGCACCGAAGGCCGCGCCCGGGACCTCACCTGAGTCCGCGCCCCGCTCCCGGGACTTGCTCCAGCGCCAGCGCCCCGCGCCCTCGCGTCTGCGCCCGCGGCCGCGCCCTCGCGTCCGGGACTGCTCCCGTGCCCGGGCCCTCGCCCGGCCTGCGCCCGTGCCCGGGTTTTCGCCCGGCCTGGAGCAAATGCGCACACACACACACGAGCTCGAGCAGGCGACAATGGTGACGAACACCACGGCTTTCTATTGAACTTGCAACCTGGCTAGCTCAAATGAACACGCACATACACAGGGGAGTTTTGCAGCACTGCACACCAGTGCTCTTTTTCTCTTGATCTCTGAACAAAGTGATTACAGGACTTAAATAGACACACGCACTCACAAGCCAAACTGAATGAAACCTGAAAGTTACAATGAGTATTTGTACGAGCGGTGGAATAGGATATGTGCTAGTACTACTTTGTCTTTGCGAGATTGCAGGCAAGTCATTGCCCTGGTGACCTGACGTACAGGCTATGCAAACTGAAAGATTCCGCTCTTTTGTATTTTATAATAGGAATTCATCTGTAGTCTTTGTCCCTTCCACAGAAATATCCATCCATAACATGTCACATATTATTTCCATATGTTGTTTTATACTGATGTTGAGAGTGTGGGCTTTGAATCTTTTTGCTTAAGTTAAGATTCTGCCAATGGGTAATACTTGACCTTTTTTTATTCTTGTTTATTTATCAACCATTGTCGTATGTATGCAGTGGCACGGGTGAAATGTGGACTCTTTATGTTCATTGCAAGAATGGACTTCCAGATCAGGAGTATGTAATGTTCAAAGTGGAAAGGCCTGATATAAAATTCTCAACCTTGACATCTCTTAAGGACTAGCTTGGGTATGTTGTCCGGGACTTGTTATACTACAAGAAGCGTTGTGGAAGAGATGTAGCTACTCTTCAGCCCCTCGATTATGTCAGACATGTAGAGATTATGCTACAAGACAATGAGAGTGAGAAGGAAATCAGATTAGTACTCTCAAAGGAGCAAGAGACAGCACAGCAAGTTCAGCATAACACCCCTCAAGCGACCAAGGCAGCAGCTGGAAGGAAGATGAGCATCCGTTTATGGATGATCCTTTTGATGCATACAAGGACTGGCTAAAGACTACCACAGGACCAATCCAAAAGTATATCATCTATGTTTCCGCATATGTTTTCGTATTGTTCATAATCTTAGCACCTTTATATAAACTACACCTTATCTTACATGTTTTTGGTGACTAACAGATTTGAAGGATGACACTAGGGATCAAACATCAACACGTACAAGGAATTTTTAAGGATGAAAGGGGACATTCTAGAAATTAGTAATTTATTTTCCTCTCTCAACCAGTGTATTTTACTACTAATTTTTTTTAAAACTGAACCTTTCACCTTGTGTGCAGTGGCATTTGTTGAGCAACGTGACACTGGTATCATAGTCGAAAGACGATGAAAGTAATGAAGCAATGCGCACACCACCTCTAATAGCCAAGCCATGCAAGGCAAGGGACGAGGGAAATGGTTTGTATCATGCATGTACTTTTAATATTGGGTTCGCATATCTTAATTGAGAACTAGAACAGCCAAGTTTGTTATTGGTCTTTTTTGCAAGGACATGGCTCCAATGAACGCAAGAAAAAGGTCGTGGCACTGTTAAAGGATTTACAGTAGGCAACAAGAGAGTTAAGGAACGCACTCATAAAACTTCCCAATCGAATTTTCAGAAAGGCTGGAGGTCCCATTGGACCGAATACCGTGCATTGTCGATAGTCGTATTATTTACAAGGAAATGGCCCACTTTGGAGTAAAACAGTTGAAGGATATAAAAGAACAAGTCAAAAAAGAAATTGCAGATGAGATACTGTATGATGTTGCTATTTTTATTCCTTACTCGTGCGATGCGATAAGTAATTATGATGAACATTTGATTGCTTTTTAATGGAAATAGCTTAGTGGAAACTTCATTCAACATTGACGTATGAGGATAAAAGAAAAGAAACTATAACATTCCAAGAACATACAAAGGATGGCGATCAGCTCTGAGGCCACATACAGGCTCTATAATAGTATGAAAGGATACGAAATAACCAGAAGAAATACACCTTCTTGAGTGCACTACTTGCAGTTGTATTTATCTAATAAATCAAGGTCAGTTCTAGTAAAATCTAACTTGTCAAACAAACTTGATCAACCTTATTGCATTTATAATACCTACAAATCTATCTACAGAAAAGTAGCAAACCAGAACTCCTCCAACCGTCGTAGCATCAAGTAAAGAACCAGCATATGGGTTCAAAAAACTTCTCACAGTGTAGCTTTGAGCACTAATCATTGAATACACTAATCTATACCTTCCCTTGTATATGCAATCTTGTGTGAATTGTATGTGGCATCCTAGAGAGACAAGAAATGCGTGAAGAGCCAAGTGATCTTCTTCTTTGAGGACCACTCACACAAAATGCAGATGGTCAAATTCTGTATCAGCTTCAGATATGTATAATGTTTCGTCAAGCCTTTTTTTAGCTGCCTGGTGTTCAAGCAACTCTTAACAGGTTTTTATTAATTTAGAATGCACCTAATTTAAGTAGAACTTAACAAAACACTTACAACTGTTGAGAAACTATTTCATCACTACAAAAACAAACAATCAAATCACCAATATATACAGTTTGACAATCAACTCACAGACATATAAAGAGAACCTTGATACAGCATTGCTTAACTACAGAGAGACTGCTTTTAGCGGAGATTAGAAGCTCAAGAATTGCCGCAAAACTGCAGAAAGGAAATCGAAAAAAAATAAGGGGGACAAGAGGATGGAAAGCTAAATAAACTAGGAAAATAGCAGATTTCTTAATATGCAGCGTACACAAATAAGAACAGAATATCATTAGAATATTTATCTTTTCCTCTAATAAATGTTATAGCCTATCTTTTACCACTATATTGTATGTGAGATACCCCGCAAACAATTCAGTATACAATTGCCCACTACAAGAGAAATGGACTGATGACAGAAACTGAAAATGATATGGTTACAGAGAATCACTATTGCCATATTCCATGATCTTGAGCTATTACTGAATTAAGTAAATAGATAAACATTTAATGTTTTAGCTCGCGAGCAGTCACCGTAAAAAAAATCATGCCACCGCTTCGTAAAGTATGCCCTCCAAAGTCTTTTCACGAAACACGCATTGCACAATATATATCACTCATACACTGTGATAGAACAAAAATAATCCAAAGGAAGAACTACTGCAATATGTTTCAGCTAATGAAATCTAATTTGCATCATTGCTGAATTTTATCAAATGTCCTTCCTTTATAAACTAGAACTAAAATACATTTAACATCGTCTAAAACTGCAGTTGTGCCTTTTGAGGCGAATTGTTCATAATTCCTTTTCTTAACTTATATACCAATGTAGAGGTTTAATTCTCATCATAAATTCATGATTTAGCCTGAGAATAGAGTATGATTTTAATAACGTTCAGTTTGACTTGCTCTAACGCGGGGGTTTGTTTTAGACCATATAACGCAAATCTTATTAACAATATACTAAAAGATATCAGAATCATGGCTTCCTATGTTAAAATATTAATTTTTTATTAAACTTATTATTGATTTTCTTCAACTGTACGTACTGCTAAAATCAGGAATTGATAGCAAACGTTATATTACATACCTTTCCATTTTGATTTAATTAGAACCTGTTTACTGATCTCTTTACATTGCAAATGTAAACTTAATTTCTACTATCGACTTCCTGTTAGAACAGAGTAGAAATATTCACGTGCTTGAAAACTGCAGCTTGCATGTTGTATGTTCCGATTTAATTTACTTTTTGTAACTATATACAAAGTTGAATTAAATGTGCTCGTGAAGTCTGTTTTATCCCTGGAAATTGGTTATGATTTATACCAGTCATTTACCTTGCTGAACAGGTGGCGTTTTGTTTTCGACCATGTACGCAAATCTATTACAAGATAACTTAGAATGTGAATTTCATGGCTTCGTAGTTAAAGATTATTTTTTCTAGATTATTATGATTTTTCTAATCACTTTACTCTGCGCCTAAAATTCAGAGAATTGATAGCAACTTTATTACATCATTGTTCATATGTTGATAATAAACATTTATATCTGAATCTTCATTGTCAATATAAACTTTATTGTTATATCCCAATCTATTCTTTTGCAAGTTGGGCTGCTAGTAACTCTCATCTCATTAATGTTAGGAGTTTTTAAAGTTCAATATAGTGACTGTACACTCGTTTGATTTTATGTATATTTCATTTGGAATATAATGTGATTTAATTAATATATGTGGTCAATGCTTTTTGTATGTTTTGAGTGCAATGATTTTAAACCAAATTAATATCAGCGTCAATAAGATGCCTACGACCGCATGCGTGCAATAGCTCTATGAACACTATCTTCAATAAATATTCACGACTTACTATTCTTGCAAACAATTAATCTCCCGTACAATAAATTGCCTGCAAATTATACGGTCGGCACCATCTGCAATAATGACGTTATCTCACAACGCTAATTGGGTGCAAATACTATTGCCACCCACAAACCTGGCAACATATCATTCTTTGCAACGATAAAAGGGCAAATATAATTTTGCACGCCACACGATCTTACAATAATGAACTCTTGCAACAATAAAATCTGAAATGGTTACTCACCATAACGGTCATGCAAAACACCTTAGGCACAAAATTCTGCGTGCAAATAAATTCTATTATACCTATCCTCTTCATTTACACTGTTGCTACGAAGGAATGCAATGCTATGCCCACGCCGTGAATTTCGTAACTCCTCCATCTTGGCACGACCTATGTTGCAACAAAACTACTCTTGCAACCCAACTACCTTGCAATTCTTATGCAACGTTATTTTGAACCGGAACGAGCAATTTCTGCAAACTACCTTTTGCAACCAATGCCTATTTGCAACGTTTTCTTCGTTCGCAGGGTTAAATTGTAGGGTGCGAAAATAAAATTCAACAAATGGGGCCAATCACTCCCATATGATCCAATAGCTAGAGTGCTTGGTCCGTTTTTATTGCCACACAACTCACAAAACTAAATTTCCAAACAAATGCATCACTCCCAAGTTCCAAAATAGCTTTGACGCTCGGTCATTTTTATTCGTCCACCTTCAAAAATACAAGTTCTACAATTGTCAATCCTCCCAGAATCAAAATAGCTTGTGGTGTTTGGTTTTATCATGCTCAACTCGCGGAAAAAACAAGTTCGCCAAAATGTGTCCATCACTCCATATGATCAATGCTTTAGACGCTTGTCCGCTTATGAGCACACAACTCACGACTACAAGTTGCACAATGTGGTCCAATCCTCATATTTTCAAAAATGCTAGGAGCTCTGTCCTTTGTATCGTGCCACACACTCCCAAAAATGAGTTCGTAACCAAATTTGTCAAATCACACTAGATGATCAATACTTTATTGGCTTGGAGATGTATCGTCACAACTCGCCAAAATACAGTTGCAACAATGTTCAATCACTCCTATATTGAAAAAAACATTATAGCGTATGGATTCATTCACACAACACGCTGAAAAACATCGCCAACAATCATTCAAATCACTCCGATATAATCAAATAAGGCTATAAGCATTTGTATCGTTTTTATCATGCCACCACAACTCCGCGAAAATACAGTTCGTAACAAATGTTATTCAAATCACCCATATGATCATATATTCTTAAGGCATTTGAACTTTTACTGCCACACAACTCCGAAAAAATACGATGTCAAAAACGTCAAATCATCATAATCAAAGTAGTTTAAGATTTGACATTTTTATCTCATGGTGCCATGGCCGGTACTCATCACCAGCCTATGACTGGATAGAGATGGGCAGACTTTAATTAAAGATTAGTTGCACCCGCAACTTGCCTTGTTATATAAGGAATTTACTTACTATCGTAAAAGTTCTCTAAGAGGATCCCTTGCCATATCCGTATTCCTACCTGTACCCTTCCCATATATAGGCCAGGCGCCCCCTAGGGCAAAATCATTATCACACAAATCAAAAATACACCAAATGCGTGTTATTATCCTACATGGAGAGTAACCAGGTTATATAAACTCCCCGTTCCTTGCATCACCATTCCACCGTACGATAACCCATATTCATATTCAGTTTTTACTCAACGTTGGCTTCCAGAGCTCGCAATCTACATTACAAGCTCATGATCCAAAGCGAGTCACGCACAAATTCTTCCCGGACACAAAACTTCAAAGCCCGACTTTTCCCGCCAATCGGCAACCTTCCACCTTCCACGCATCTAATCAACCGACCAAAAACCAGTCGTCATGCGTCACCCACAAACCTGCAACAACTATCATCATCAGCAGAAATCTTTACTTGGTCAGCCTCGGGACAACTCTCCCTTCGGCGAACCACCTACCTGAGCCCGGGTAGATAAGATCATCAATTTCCAACAGGCTTGCAATGCCCGATCTACATCTTATGCGCAACCCAATCTCCTCAATTAGTTGGACCGCCAAGCCCCTTTTTTTCAGATTGATCTAGAAGTTGAGCGTTTACTTCATAACTACTCCGACTCCGACTCATAGCAGCACGCGGTTGAACACCATTCGGACTCCAGTCTGGGCAAGTTCTCGCTTATCCCCGAGATCTCATCTTCACCCTCCACCGAGTACACCACTACAGGGCAACAAAGAGCGTGCCAACTGACACAACCTCCAAAGATCCTTCAGACCAAATCCGACCACACTCTTTACGCCACACAGAACGCTGCCGCTGCAACCTTACTGGACACGCTCTAGCTCCCTGATCACCAGCTACCCCGACTATCCAAAAAAGGATATATACGACTTGCTCACACCAGAGCAGTCGGCACACACTGTTACGACAACGCGTGCTCGCGCCGCTATCTACTCAGCACACCGGGCGCTAGTAGTCTATCGCCACACAGGAATCCGCAAAATCACTCGCACCAAACAACACAATCTCGCATCCAGTACGATCGCCTGTACCAAGAATCCCTCGCTACAACACACTTCCATTATGACATCAATGCCCCGTCACATTAAAGCGCGCCCACTAAATAAACGAGCGTTTCATTTCACCACACGTTTAACCCGTGTCGACACCTCAACAAATGAAGCTTCCAACTTTACCACAGCTACCAGAACATCACTGCTCGCTAAAAACGGCCTTAACGGGAACAGAAACAGTTCTACAACCCCACCCACCACTCCCCGGCTACCCACACCCACCCCTCACCACTTCACCGCCCCCCCGCATCAAAGCCATCTAACATACCTCCCCCTCATTCTCACGAAACAGCCACCAACCTCCTCCCGAGCAGGATCCCTGCGTCTGGACAACTCGGAGCGCTCACGCTAACCTTTCAAGACTCCAGAGCCGCTCTTCCAGCCATGATCTAATATCACACTCCACCAGAGAAGACACGATTCTACTACCTTTATCACAGTTCTCCGGAGTATCTCTCTCTTTTCCCGC
>RYFJ01002188.1:0-29942 GCA_003991445.1 Oryza meyeriana var. granulata
AGAGTGCGCATACCATTCTGGGCATCAAGATCTATAGAGATAGATCAAGAAGGCTAATTGGATTATTCAAGATACATACATGACAAGGTGTTGAAAAGCGTTTCAACATGCAAAGACTCAAGAAAGGTTTCCTACCTATGTCCACATGGTATAAATCTTAGGCAAGAGAGTTCAGTTTGTTCCGGTAGTACAACCTAATTGGAGCGGATAAGATGAATGTGATCCCATATGCTTCAGCTCATGTGGCGTCCACTTATGTGATATGCCATGCTTATGTAATGTCCAGATATCTCGTAGTGCCTTAATTCTATGTAGAGGTAGTATTACCAATCAGATCGAGGTAGAAGTCATTCTAGATTGCTAATAAAGTAACATCTTGAAGTACTTTGAGAAGAACTAAAGAGGTTCCTTGTCTATGGAGATAAGAGAGAAGAACTCGTTGGGAATGTTACGACCGATGGTCTAGCTTGTCAAACTTGTACAAAGATGATTTTCAGATCATAATTCGGATTTACGTTCTTGTGCCTAAATAGGCGTGCGGTGAGCGGATAGTTCAAGTCAGTATGACGGTGTGTGATTGCTTGCAAGGCGGAATGCCGAGTCACATTGCACTTCTGAAGCTGCTAAAGAAGCTATTGATCAAGTAAAATTTGTTCTGAGCTTGGTGTGATGGACTAGTCCTTCAGTCCAATGGACCTCTACTTGTGATAATAGTGGGGCCCATTGCACAAGCCAAGGAGCTAGACACACCAGAAAGTCCAAGCACATTTTACGGTGTTTCATCTCATTCCGCAAGATAAGTTGGAGAGAGCGATAGTAAAATATGCAAAGTACAAACGGACTTGAAACATTGCACGATTCTGTTGACAAGCCATTCCCCAGCCATTAAGCTTCATGTGCAGGCTCGGACGACTAGGGCAATGGGATTAAAATACCTACATGGTTGACTTACTAGTGCATAGTGGAGACTGTTAGTGATAGTGCCCTAGAGGCAACATGTTAGATGTACAGTAATCAGCTATGAGCTATGTTTTATAGATGTCATTGGATTGTTCAGTCCGATTGCTTGCACCGGCAATAATAAACTATAGAGGCTACTTGGCGAAGGTAACTCTCGGATCGATTGCAGAGGAACACAAAGTGGTATTTTTTACGGTGGTTCAGGCCTCGAGTGTGACAGGTAATACCCTACGTCAGTATGGAGGTGTTTATTGCCTCTGATGTTTGGTGATCATTTGATCTGATCAGTGCCTCCATGGGGGTGCCCGCCCTCCCTTATATACTAGGGGACAGGGACATGATTAAGGGATCCGCAGCACGGATACGGCCAAGGGAGTCCTGTCTTAATATAGTATAACTTTAACCGACTTAGGACATGTTCCTGGTGTGATTATAAAGCAAGGCCTTGCCGGGTGCTATCCTTATCTCTAATTACATGATTGGTCCCTCTTTCATTATCCGGGAGTGGCCTCAATACTGGTAAATGTATGGGTTACCCGGGGGCCCATTGGCCTCCGACAGTATCGCCTTGAGACCTTTCTATTAGTTGAGTACAGTCTAGATGCCGAGTGTTCATCCGACCGCGTTGAAATTGCCCCGGATTGTGGGGGGGGGGGGGGGGGGGGGGGAGGGGAGGGGGGGAGGGAGATGGGTGGGGGAGGTGTGGGTAGGGGGAGGGGTTGGGTTGTTGAGTTGGTTTGGTGGGGTCGGGGTGGGGGGAGGGGGGGGGCGGGGGGGGGGGGGGGGGTGGACGGGAGTGGGGGTGGGGGGGGGGGGGGGGGGGGGGGGCTGTGCGACTGCTCCGAGTACTCTGTTGTCGGAAGTAAGTCTTCTTCTCGAGTCCTACTCATGTCAGCTGCAGTGGAGGCTATGAAGGGCTTATATTAGATGGTATTATAAATTGTGCTGCGCCGAAATAGGCGCAATAATATGGTGTAGGCCCGCCGGACTTTGTGGTTAAATTGTGAAGTACAATTAAACAATATGTAAAGAATTCTAACCTGATCAATCTTTCCCGATAGGATACTATTGTATATAAGATTCTCGGTATCATGTCAACCGTGAACTAAACTATGAGTCATTGTCCGAGTTAGAGGTACTGACTTGTATATAGGACTGTCTTCGACTTCATATCAGCGGAATAGTTGTTGTTTATAGTACTGATCTGAGTAGCGTCCCACCAGAGTAGACTCCTCCGCATCATGTCAGCGGGTTAATTAGTTATTTATAGTCTCTCCCGAGTATGGCACTACTCGTAAAGTTAGACTTTCAGGCGTCATGTCCGGCTGGTAGATGATGTTGCTCATGGCAAACTAGTGGCCATTGCATGTAGTCCGAGTACCACTGCATGAAAAAATAATGATTCGCACTGCGTTTGGAGTGTCAGGTGTGGTTGTTTTAACCCTCGGGGAGTGAGAAGGATTACTTGCTTTCTCCAAGATTGATTTAATGAAGACCAGCTTGTGATCCTTATAAGGATATTATCCTTAACCTGTGTGGAAAAACAGATACCCAAACATATATGGGTTATAGCAATAAGGCTCTCTTGAGATATGATTAGCATATGCCGTTTACCTCATCGGCTCCTGTTAGAGTACCCAGGCTATAATGTGTCAACTCAGCTGGGATTGTGTGGTCTTGATGTGTTGAGATGCGAGACTTGCCACAGGAGCATGCTACTGTAGGATATCTCATATCTTGGTGTGACTACTACCAAATAAGCCAGCCTGAACCGACCTACCAGCATAGCTCTATAGAAGTATCATCCATCGCATGTCATAGGATGAGTGTTTTTTGTGTCTGGTAACTTCACAACCAGCGCAGAGAAATCTCTCTATTTGGCAGCCTTTCGCGCTTACGGTTTTCTAGATGCACTTCTGGGGCCACATAAGCTGAGTTGTATATATGCAGGAGGCTGCTTGCCCTGTCATGTGACTGCAGTGCATGAGGAACCCGGATGCGCTTTGACGATGTAAGTCTTTCTCTGACTTGAGGTAAAACCGAACAAGGTACCCAAGCCTTACATGTAGCAGAGGGTTCCTGGCGACCCTCAGTGGGCGTACCGCTATCCGATCAGAGTTATGCAAATTATGTATCGTCCGATCGCGCTTGCTTGCTTAGTCATAGGATTCGGCTTGGCGACCCTTTAGTGGGGCATAACTGTGCTGATCTACAAGTTTGTGATCCAAATAAGGTACCCGAACTAGTCTAGTTAGCATAAGATTCGGCTTGGCTGACCCTCATGGGGCGTAACTCCGTACTTAGCGAGTTGCGACCGAATTAAGGGTACCCGATACCTGATATGGATTTCGGCTGGCGACCCTCATGCGGGCGTTACCTCACCCAGATCGAGTTATTATTGCCGAATTCTAGCCGCCAAGAGCGCTCGGTCGTCAGCTCACATGGATTGATGGCCAGAGGGTAATAGGTCGTTAACCTCGACTGTGCAAGTTACTCGGTCAGTACGCTCTGTCGAGTCAGTCTGGTCCGAGGTGTATTTTGTGCAGACCTGTCCAAGCCCCTGAGCTATAGTGAATGGCTCGCGACTACTGAGAGTAATCTTGTCACGCGTATCACAGAGGGCTATGGCCTGCACTATAGAAAGAGATACCGGTTATAGAGTAGCATCTGATGATGAAACAAGCATTGATGTATGAAAAAACAATCTTTCCGTAATAAATGTATTTTACAATATATGTAAGTAGCGATGTAGTCTGTCTCTATTAACTGATATAATTTCTCCGAAGTAGTTGAGCCCACTTACGTTTTAAGCACTTTGCCCGACTAATCATAGCCCCCTAGCGCTGGGGAGTTGGCTCATGGCTCTTGTTCCCGAGACACGCGTTTTGGGGACTTGAGTTTCGTCTTTCATGGTGTAAAGTTTCACGGATCAGGATTATGCTTATCGGAATACTTTTGCAATCATTTAAGAGAAAAAACAGAAAAAAGTACAGCTTGCTACACCTATTAGGTGTAAGCGCGCGGCATTGGCAAGCCAAAGTGAGGGAAAGATTTATCAGAATCGGACTAGGTGTTCGGTATTTGGGAGTTAGGGATGCATCCTTGCGTTGGTCTTTATGAGCCCCCGAAGCTTGTCTACTTGTTTTTCCTGATAATCTTCAAATTCGTTGTGTGAATGAGTACAAGAGACGGTGTGTGACCGATGCCCACAATTAACCATCATGTGACTTGGTTTGTTGACTCCAACTTTAGTCGGGACTGTGTTGTTGGTTGCCTCCCGTTCTTTTGTCAGGGTGCCCTCTTGTCATCGGGGCCTAGCCACAGCGTCAGCCGAAGTTATGCGTACTTGGTTTGCCATGTCGATAAGCCTTACAGAGTTAGGAGGCTTCCTGCGTGTATTCGGGATGAACGTGAGGTTTTTTCAGGCTCTTGTCGAAACGGCGGCGATGACGACCTCATCCTTGATATTGGGAATGAATTTTCTTCCAGAGAACCTCTTGATGAAGTCACGAAGAGGACTCGTTCTTCCTTTGATGTAACTGATACAGGTTCATACTTCAGAAGATGGCTCTTGTAGTTCCCTGGAAGTTGGCGATGAGGCATTCCCGAGTTTCTCCCTAGGAGCTGCATTGATTCTAGGGATGTCCTGTTAGGCCATGTCCTCACTGAGTCGGCTAAAGCGACTGGGAGGTAGTTAGCCGTGACTTTGTGATTTACTCAGCTGCTCGGATCGCCAGATGGGGCTACCTACCCATTGTTGATATGCGACCGTGAGCCATGGACTCGGGATTGTCTTGCCGTGTATTTGTTTGATGCCTATAGGCTTGAACCTGAAACGGAGTCGACGTTGTAGCTTCCTGGGTTGAGGGCCAGTATGCCCGTCTTCATGAGGGCTCCGACTCGGAATACGGATAAGTGTTGTTGTTGTTGTTTGGCCTCTGGCGAAACCACTTGGGGTGGGTGGGTCGAATGGCTTGTTCTTGTACTGTACCAGTTGGTGTGTTGCTCATCTTCTTCTCATCCACTCGGCCGTTATGCCGAGCGATGATGTCTTGCCCGAGTCGCGCCTGTGTCGTCTCGGAAATTCCGATCGTATCCTGACGGTTGCATTGACGTCACGGTGTCATGGGGTTGCCGAGTATGCCGGAGTGCCTACCGCATGCGGCTGACTGGACCAAGCCGCTCGGCGTCGCTTTGAGGTAGATGAGGACTGCCGTTGGGTGAGTCGACCCGGTTGGTCCGTATGAGGGATCACCCGACTGTTGGTTGCTGCTGACATGCTGCAGCTTGGTAAGCATGGCTTTTATTCCTTGCAATCGTTGGGGTGGCCTGAAAGTGATCAGGCCCGAACTGAAGTGATCCAAGGTCGCAAGCAGCCACGATTGTTCTGGTTGAGAGTTAATGAAGACGTGTGTCGCAGACTCGGTTTGGAGGGATTTTTGCTGTGTACAGTCCGCCCGGCCCTGCGATGTTTGAGAGCGTCTGCCCGTGTCTTGCTTCTTCCTCTTGTGCTCTCGCAGGTCGTGTGTGCTTCCTTCCTCTTGCTGCTTCACCATAGTCAGCCGTGATTCCTGAAGTAGGAAGTAGCAGCCTTTGGAGCCATGAATCTTGGCGTGCGGGAGATTCGCTTTGTCGAACTGTTGTCCGACTTAGAGTCGGATATTGCCGATGGAGTCGTAGTTCATTGAGAGTCGTAGTCGATCAGTGTTGATTGGGCTGGGGTGGATGTATGAATTCATCCAACCTCCCTAGATCCGATCTTCGAGCGGCTCTGGCCGTTATCCATGTTCGTAAAGCTCCAGAGGATCGGGTTGCCGCCGGCGGATGTTGTCTGAAGATATCCATGGCGTTAGTTTTGCGAGTTGTATTGTGTAAGATTCATGATCTCTTCCTTTCTTATCTCGCAAACTGACCGGCTCAAGGCCCGAGTCCGAGTTGCAACTCCGAAGGAAAGAGTTGTCCCAAGACCCGGACAAGATGAAGATTGCGTAGGCAAGTCAGAATGAGGGTGCTGCGTGGCGTTGTGGACCAAACTGGCGCGGAGTCGGCCGGTTCTCTGGTTTTAGATCGGATCGAGTCCAAGTCACCCAAGGTGAGATGGCCGACTCGGTCACGACGAAGTCGAGGGCTTGTCCGAATGCAATTGTAATCTCCGGGGAGGAGTTTTGCCCGTCGACTCTGGTTGTTGGAATCCTCGGCTTGTAGAATTCTAGTCATGCCGAAAGCCCCTACCCTGGGCTCCAAACTGTCGATGCGTTGCACCAGCAACAAAAAACTCATAGGGTACGAGCGAAGGAAACTCGTGCGATTACAGAAGAACACAAAGAGGTTTAACTGCGTTCATGGCCATCGAGTGAGTATACTTATGTCCAGTTGAGGTGTTATTCCTTTGAGGGTTTTGGTGATCGATCCGAGCTTTTCCTTGCATTGTTCTTTCTTACCCCTCATGGCGCGGTTCCTGCCTCCTTTATATACTAGGACAGGGTACATATAAGGATCCCAGCCGAAACGGCCAAGGGAGATCCTTCTTTAGAGATAGAAATAAACCGACTAGGACTATGTTCCCTTATTCTACAAGGCAAGGCACTGCTGGCGTGTGCTATGTTAATCTTCTAATTACCATGATTTGCCCATCTTCTATCGCGAGGGCCCATATACTGAATGTAGGTACCCGGCCCATGGCCTCCACATGTCCTTGAAATAGACATTATCCATTATGAATCTAGTACATGACTATTCATGAGCTTCTTAATGTCAGAAGTGTTGCTATTTCTAAATGATTTCCTATCTATATATCATTGGAGGAACAGACTATGATTCTAACCATCAGCATATTGTATTGATTGATGATTCCATGTCTCATGGCATCATGGTATGGGAGATACCAAATCGATAATATGACATTATGTTTAGTGAACATGTGTTGGATAGACCCAGCATGAGATACCGCAGAGATTTCTATTGTGTCTATCAGTTAGTCTCAAGTAGTGTTTATGTAGAGTCCTTAGATTGAGATCATCATTAAGTTTCCAACAACGTAGTAGCTTATTTGGATACAAACACTAGCTCCCGTAATTGGGGTAGTTCATAAAAGTCCAGTCCTCGGGTTTGCTATATAAAATGTTAGTGGATGTTGAATGATCAAGATAGAATTGCGGCCCCTCCCGTAAGGGAGAGATACTCTGGGCCCCTTGATGTAAGGATTAATGGAAAGGGCATGGCCCCATGCTAGGTGAATTGACGTGTCAATCCACAACGTTTGTAATCCATCACAGAATCAGAGACGTGATTGAGCTATTAAGAGGATGACAAAGGTCCGCCTTTGAGCTCAATTTATATATGAGCAAAGGATTTGTACATGAGGACATTTACAGGTTCAGCCGATATGATCTTTAGCGTGATATTTTGGGGTAATATGCCTTGCCTAATAGGCCGCTATTAACAGGGTGATCAGAAAGGCCGTTTTCGGGTCACGACAAAATATACGTGAACCTACAGGGTTCGCACGCTTAACAGGTTGGATATGGGCTCAATTTGGATAAGATATCCGAGTTTAGAGTCTTACTGGGCCTCGGTCCACAAGGAACGATGTGAGGAGGTCTATACATGAGGAGGCGAGGGGCTGAGAGATTCATCGTTTTTCTGTTGATCTTGAGGTAAACCCTAGCCGCCACCTCCCGAGCCAAACCCTTAGCCGCTCACGAGTGCTAGTACACTCGCAATCGGGTTCAACCCAAAACATGTGGGATACCGGTGGAGGCGCTGCTCGTTTTGCAGCGTTGATCGGCATTGACACTGATTAGATCGTACAGAGATCGATACTTTTCCCTGACTACTACCTCGGATGCGCTACATGGTTGGACCCCGGCTCTCTTTCAACCCTTCTTCTGCATTGCACTGCGCGTCTAGTGGTAACGATTCATCTGATCCCTCTCTCACATGATGTCCTAGTGTGCGCGGAGGGGAGAAAAGTTTTGTTTTCTGCTAGAGAGTCGTAGCCTGCGTGTACTCCTTTACCGAGTACCAGAGCCAGCAAAGAAGAGGAGGCACGCCAATTGTGCAACAGGAGGAGGCCAAACGGCCGAGGCTCACAACGACAAGCTACGCAGGGGCTAGGGCAAACTATTCAGCAACAAATCCTCCAGGAGGCTCGACTAGAGCTCATCGCGACCATGACGTTTTTGCTACACCTCAATAGATCATCGTGGCCGCTGCAACTCTACTGGATACACTCCAGTTCGGGCCAGATTACTAGGCCACCCCGACGTGTGGAGGCCATGGGCCCCGGGTATCTCATCACAAGCATATGGGCCACTTGGATAGAGGATGGGCCGAGACTTGTAATTAGAGATATAGTAGCACCCGGCATACTTTGCCTTGCACAATAAGGAATATACAGTCCTAGTCAGGTAAGTTGTATCTCTAAGAGGAAATCCCTTGGCCGTATCCGTCTAGGATTCCTACCTTGTACCCCTGTCCCCCAGTACATAAGGGGAGGCAGGGTGCCCCCTGAGGGCGAGAAGATCATTGATCAACACAAAATCCTCAAAGGAATACCACTACAACTGGACGTAGGGTATTACCTCACATCGAGGGCCTGAACCAGTATAAAATCTCCTTGTGTTCCTTTGCAATCCACCGAGTTTCCATCCGCTGAGTAGCCCCATATTCATATTGCCGGTGTAAAACATCGCAGTTGGCGCGCCAGGGTAGGGGCTTCGGTGAGATCTACACTACAATCTCTATGGATCCAACAACCGGAGTCGACGGCGGCAAATTCTCCCCCAGAGATACAATCTCATTCGGAAGCCTCGACTTTGTCACCGACATGTTCGGCAATCACACCTTGGCCGACGCAGACCTGATCCAACCAGCCGAGGAATCAACCAACTCCGCGCCAGTCGGTGCACACGATGCTGCAGCGACCATCCTCGACTTGCTGTGGCAATCTTCCACTTGCCCAGGTCTTGGGACAACTCTTCCTTTCGGTGTTGGACTCGGACTCAGTCTTGAGCCGGCCAAGATCGGGCTAAGGAAGGAGGAGATCGTCAATCTCCTGTTCGGACTCGGCAACGCCATGGATATCTTCGAACAACATCCGACATGGCAAACCCGATCCTCTGGTGTTCGACTCGGATACGGCCTAGAGCCGCTCAGGATCGGATCTAGGGAGGTCGGAGTTATAATCACCCCCATCAATTATTCCGACTTCGACTCTCAGTCAAATTCCGACTCTCAGTCAGACTCCGACTCTAAGTCAGACAGCAGCTCAGCAAGCTTCTCTCCGCCACGAGAAATCTTCATGGCATCCAAAGGCTCAACTCCTACTCAGGAATCACGCCGACTACAAGAGGAGCAACAAGAGGAGGCCTGCTGACTGCGAGAACAACAGGAGGAAGAAGCAAGACGCCTTTACGCTCGCAACGACGATCTACGTAGGGCTGGGGAACTGCTCGACAACAAATCCTCTAACCCGAGTTAGCGACCATGACGTCTTCTCGTCAACAGAACATCTGGTCCTACAGGTGCAACTCTATTGGATACACTCCAGTTCGGGCCTGATCACCAAGCCACCCCTGACGATCGCAAGGATAAAAGCCATGCTTACCGCGCTGCTGCGTGTTTAGCAGCACCAACAGTTGGGTGATACCCTCATACCGACAGCCAACCGCGTCGACATCTCCAACGGCCGTCTCATCCGCCGTGGCTCAACGCGACACCAAGCGGCCGGCTCCAGTCGGCTGCACACAGAGTCCCGCCAGATGTCACTCGGCAACCCCAATGACCATTGGCGGCGTCGGACATCAAAATGACTGTCGGGACAACTGGGATCCTCCAAGGACTATGACTTATGGGGATGTGATCTTCGGCAAGACATCAACGCTAGGTGCCACGAACGAGAGGAAGACGAACAACGCCAATTGGAAGACGAGAACGAGCACTTCGGCCTCCACGACGAGCGGTTTCGCCATCATAGGCGGAGTCAGAGTCCTTATGAAGATGAAGGTGTACCGGCTTTCACCGACAAGCTTCAACAAGTCGACTGGCCATCAGGTTTCAAGCCGACTAGAATTGAAAAATACGACAGGAAGACTAATCCCGAGTCTTGGCTCATGGTCTACACTTTGGCAATCCGAGTAGCCGGAGGAGATCACAAGGCCATGGCTAACTACCTCCCAGTCGCTCTAGCCGACTCGGCTGAGGACATGGCTAAAGACTTCCCAAGCAATCAATCGGCTCTTGGGAAGATCTCCGAGAACGCTTCATCACCAACTTCCAAGGAACATATGAGAGGCCATCTTCCGAGTATGACTTATATCAGTTGCATCAAAGGAGGAACGAGTCTCTTCGTAACTTCATCAAGAGGTTTTTTGAGAAGAAGAATTCAATCCCGAAGATCAAGGATGAGGTCGTGCATCGTGCCTTTCGAAAAGGAGTCAAAGACACCCTCGATCATCGCCAAATTCACTCGAAGCCTCCCACTCTGTGAAGGCTCTATTCGACATGGTAAACAACTACGCCGACTTAGCCGACATTGTTGCTCAAGCCTTAGATGACAAGAAGGCACGCTGACAGAAGAAGCGGGAGGGCACCGACGATGCGGTCCCGACTAAAGCTGGGAACCGCAAACACAAGTTAGACGGCTTCATTGTGGCAGTCGGTCACAACCGTCTTCGACCTTCAACAATTGAAGATTATCGGAACAACAAGTGACATGCACGGGGGCTCAAAAGCCCAAACGCAAGGATGACATCCCCACTCCGAAATACCAAACAGCTAAGTCACTTCCTGATAAATATTTCTTCACTCGGCCTCGCCAATACCGCAGCTGCTTACACCTAATAGGTGTACAAGCTGCACTTTTTTTCTGTCTTTGCTCTTAAATGATTGCAAAAGTACTCGAGTAGCATAAATTCCGATCCGTGAAACTTTGCTCGATGAAAGACGAACTCAAGTCACCCAAAACGCATGTTTGGGAAAGAGCCATGAGCCAACTCCCAATGCTAGGAGGCTATGATTAGTCGAGTAAAGTGCTTAAACGTAAGGAGTCAACTACTTGGGGAAATTAATATCAATAAGAGGAAGAACTCGTATTTACATATATTGTAAAATACATTTTATTCGGGTGATTGTTTTCATCATCAGATGCTACTTATCCGATATCTTTGTAGTGCAGGGCTAGCTCCGGATACGCGTGATAGGAACTCAGGGCTACGAGCCTATCTCCTATGCTCGGGGGATTGGACTAGTCTGCCAAGATATGCTTGGAATGCTCCATGAGGACTACTGACCGGGTATGCCCCATGACGGTCGCCAGCCAAATCCTATGCTAATGCTAGGTTCGGGTACCTTATTTGGTCACAACTTTGTGGGTAGGGTATGCCCCATAAGGGTCGCCAGCCGAACCTTATTCTAATGCAAGGTTCGGGTACCTTTTCCGGCTTTACCAAAGTCAGAGAAGACCTATATCGTCAAAGCGCATCCGGAGTTCTCATGCACTGCGTCACACCTAAGGAGGGTAAGCAGATTCTGCAATATACCTGCTCAAGCTTCAGTGGCAACCAAGCTGCATCCAGAGCATAAGTCGGAAAAGCTTGCAGACAAGGATTCCTCTGGCTGATTGCGGTTATCGACGCTGAAATACTCATCCTGACATGTGAGAGATGCCAATTTATAGGGCTACGCTGGGTAGGTCGGTTTAGGCCGGCTTATTCGGTACTGGGCCACTAAGATATGAGTTTCTACAAGTAGCCACGCTCATTTGGACTGTTCACGAGCTATGTTAAAAACACAGTGCTGGTGCTACCAACAGAGACCGATTGAGTAATCAGATATGCTTCATGAAAGCCGACTGCTGAACACATGTGTTTAGGTATCTACATTATTCATCAGGTATTGGGGATATATCCTTATAAGGATCGCAAGCTGGTCTTCATTAAAAATGGGGATGCAGGTATCTCTCAAGCACACCTGACCACATAATGGATTAAATTTCATAAAGTGGTACTCGGCTTACATGCTTAGCCGACATTTTCCATGAGCAATTATTTTTCCAGCCGACATGCCGCTGAAGAGTCTAACTTCCGAGTGGGACGCCACTCGGCAAAGACTATAAACACCTTTTCTAGCTGACATGAAGCTGAAGAGTCTCATATACGAGTGGCATGCTACTCGGCAAAGACTATAAAATATTTCTAGTTGACATGATACCGAAGAGTCTCATATACCAGTAGTATACTACTCGGGAAAGACTACAAGGTTAAAGATCTTTGACTTTATGTTTAATTGTTTCACAGTTAAGCACAAAGTCGGGGGCTACACCTAATAGGTGCGCTTATTCGGCACACACTATCCATACTTCTACATGGAGCCCTTTATAGCCTCGCTGCCAGCTGACATGAAGCAGGACTCGGGAAGAAGAAGCACTCGGACAGAGAGTACTTGGGAGCAATGCACTCGGGAAATCTTCACCGTGGAGGATGAGCACTCGGCATCAGCTGTGACTCAACTATGAAGGTCTTAGGGGCTGCTGTGGAGGCCATGGGCCCCATGTACCTCATCACAAGCATATGGGCCACTCGGATAGAGGATGGGCCTAGCCTTGTAATTTGAGATATGATAGAACCCGGCAAACTTTGCCTTGTACGATAAGGAATATACAGTCCTAGTCGGGTAGGTTATATCTCTAAGAGGAGATCCCTTGGCCGTAATCTGGCTGGGACTCCTACCTTCTACCCCTGTCCCCCAGTATATAAGGGGAGGTAGGGCGCCCCCTGAGGGCAGATACACACAAATCCTCAAAGGAATAACACCACAACTAGACGTAGGGTATTACCTCACATCGAGGGCCTGAACCAGTATAAATCTCCCCGTGTTCCTTTGCAATCCACCGAGTTTCCATCCGCCGAGTAGCCCCATATTCATATTGCCGGTGTAAAACATCGACAGTTGGCGTGCCAGGTAGGGGTTTCGGCGAGATCTACATCTACAAGCTCGATGGATCCGACAACAGGAGTCGACGGCGACTAATTCTCCCCCGGAGACACAATTTCATTCGGAAGCCTCTACTTCGTCGCCGACATGTTCGGCAACCTCACCTGGGCCGACATAGATCCAATCCAACCGGCCGAGGAACTAGCCGACTCCACACCAGTTGGCCAACAAGACACCACAGTCACCATCATCAATCTGATGTGGCAATCTTCCACTTCACCGAGCCTTGGGACAACTCTCTCCTTCGGTGTCCGACTTGTGCTAGGCCTTGAGTCAGCCCGGTCGGGCTAGGAAGGGGAGAGATAGTCAATCTCTCACACGGGCTCGGCAACACTGTGGATCTACATCTTACGCAGCAGACCCGATCCCCCATGGTTCAGTTTGGAGATGGCTCAAAGCCGCTCCAGATTGGATCTAGGGAGGTCGGAGTCGTCCTTACCCCGATCAACTACTCGGATTCCGATTCCAAGTCGGACAGCGGTTCAAGCACCAGTTCGGACACTAGTTTGGCGAGTTTCCTTCTGCTCCGCGAGATCTTCATGGCTTCAACCACTCCACCAGAGGTACGCCGACTACAAGAAGAGCAACAAGAGGAGGCATGCCGACTACGGCAACAAGAGGAGGCCAACCGAGAGGCTCGCAACGACAAGCTATGCAAGGTTGGGCGAACCCGCTCAGCAACAGATCCTCCAGACTTGAGTCGGCGACCACGACATCTTCGTCATGCCTCAAAAGAACGTCGTGGCCACTGCAACCTTGCAGGACACACTCCAACTCGGGCCTGATCACCAGGCCACCCAGACGATAGCCAAGATCAAGGTGATGATTACAGCTGCTGCCTGCTAGCAGCACCAGCAGTCGGGCGAAACCCTTATACTGACCAACTGGTCGGGTTCTCCGGTGGCAATCTCATCTGCATCAGCACGACGCTGGGCGGTCGGCTCAAGTCAGCCGCACGAGGAATCGTGGCAAACATCACTCGGCAACACCAACAACAACAATCGGTGGCATCATCAAAATGATCGCCGGTTCAACCAAGATCTCCAATTTTGTCTACAACGTGACCTCCGACAAGACATCAATGCCCGACGTCGTCAACACGAAGAGGACGAGCGCCGCCGACTGGAGGACGAGCATGAGGCTTCGGCCTCCACCACGAGCGGTTCAACCGCCATAATCAGAGCCAGAGCCCTCGTGAAGATGAAGGCGCTCCAGCTTTCACCCACGAGCTATAGGACGTCGACTGGCCGTTAGGCTTCAAGCCTACGGGAATCTATAAATACGACGGCAAAACCAACCCTAAATCCTAGCTCACCATATATACTCTGGCAATCCGAGCTGCTAGAGGTGACCACAAAGCCATGGCTAACTACCTCCCGGTCGCCCTGGCCGACTTAGCAAGGACATGGCTAACCAGGCTCCTGAGGCGGTCGATCAGTTCCTGGGGAGAACTCAGGGAGCGGTTCATCGCTAACCTCCAGGGGACCTACGAGAGGCTGTCTTCCGAGCACGATCTATACCAACTGCACCAAAGGAAGAACGAGTCTCTGTGTGAATTTATCAAGAGGTTCTCCGAGAAGCACAACCAAATCCCAATGATTAAGGATGAGGTCATCGTCACCGCCTTCCGCAAGGAAGTAAAGGACGCCCCATTCATCACGAAATTCACTCAGAAGCCTCCAGCTACTGTCAGGGCTCTCTTCAATATGGCGAATAAATATGCCAACTCGGCTGAGGTGGTTGCAGAGGCCCTCGACGAGACGAAAGAGTCTCGGCAGAAGGACCAAAAGGCAAAAGTCGACAACGAGCCATCACAGAACAAGTCCAGTAGCCGCAAGTGGAAGTCGGACAACGAGGTGGCCAACATGGAGTGAACCCGGTCGCAGCCCCCAAGGAACAACGAATACCAAAAAGTTATGAACGGGCCTTGCCCCTTCCACCCCAAGGGCAAGCACGCGGCCAAGGACTGCTTCATGCTTAAGAAGTTTGCTTCCGAGCAGGCTTCATCATTTGGCACCGACAAGGACAAAGACAAGCCAGATTCAGGCCCGGCTGACGACTTTCAAGATCCCCAAGCCGAGCTCAACCATATCTTCAGGGGGCCGTTTGTGTATGAGTCCAAGCGAAAGCAGAAGCTTACAGCGCGCGATGTCAATGCGGTCTCTACAGCCGACATCCCCTAGTATTTGCGCTGGTCAGAGATGTCCATTACATTCAACCGCGCAGATCATCCAGATCGGGTTTCACACCTAGGACATTACCCACTTGTCCTAGGCCCAGTCGTTAAAAATATCAAGTTGAAGAAGGTCCTCATAGATGGAGGCAGCGCACTCAACATTCGGTTCGCCAAGACTCTGGATGAGATGAAGATCCCTCATTCAGAACTACGGCCGAGTACCGCGCCCTTCCATGGGATAATTCCCGGCCTATCTTCAACACCACCCAGGCAGATAACCTTGCCGGTCACCTTTGGCACACAGGATAACTTCCGCACAGAAAACATCTGCTTCGAGGTCGCCGACTTTGAGACCGCGTACCACGTGATACTCGGACGACCGGTGCTCACCAAATTCATGGCGATACTGCACTATACCTACATGGTGCTCAAGATGCTAGGGCCAGCCGGAGTCCTCTCCCTCCATACCGACGTCAAGCAAGCCTTCACCTGTGACAAGGAGAGCTGCAAGTTGGCTCAATCGCAAGAGGCAGCAGTCGGACGCAATAGCATTCGGCAAGCTGTCACAACCGAAGTCGAGGATGACCAAGTTCCGGCGAAAAAAGCAGCAAAGTCAGGAATTTCAGCGGACTCTAACACGAAGAAGATCCCCCTAGACCCTTCTGACCCCTCCGAGACTGCTCTAATCGGGACCGAACTTGACCCCAAATAGGACGACACGCTCGTCACCTTCCTTCAAGCCAACAGAGATATATTCGCATGGAAACCGTCCGACATGCCAGGCGTACCAAGGGAGGTGATCGAGCACGCCCTCAATGTCAAGACAGACGCCAAGCCAGTTAAGCAACGGCTATGGTGCTTCGCACAAGACCGTAAAGATGCTATTCAGGAGGAGATAACCAAGCTTCTTGCAGCCGGGTTCATCAAAGAGGTCTATCACCCGGATTGGCAGTCCAAGTCTGGAAGAAAAATGGTAAATGGCGCATGTGCGTCGACTATACCGATCTCAACAAGGCGTGCCCCAAGGATCCATTTGGTCTACCTAGAATAGATCAGGTGGTGGATTCAACCGCAGGGTGAGAACTTCTCAGCTTTGTCGATTGTTACTCAGGATACCACCAAATCAGCCTTAAGGAGGAGGACTACCTAAAGACGTCTTTTACCACGCCATTTAGAGTGTACTGCTACATCACTATGTCGTTCGGTTTGAAAAATGCTAGATCAACATATCAACAGGCCATTCAGCATTGTCTACACACTCAGATCGGGTGCAACATGGAGGCCTACGTCGACGACGTGGTGATCAAGACCAAGTCCAAAGAAGACCTCATCACTGACCTAGAAGAAACCTTCCAAAATCTTCTAAGATTCAAGATGAAGTTGAACCCTAAAATGTGCGCCTTTGGTGTGCCATCTGGCAAGCTACTCGGCTTCATCGTCTCGCATCGCGGCATCGAGGCTAACCCGGAGAAAGTCAATGCAATCATGAACATGGCACCCCCGACTAGCCAAAAGGACGTCCAGAAGCTGACAAGCTGCATGGCAGCACTCAGCCGGTTTATTTCCCGACTGGGCAAACAGGGTATGCCCTTTTTTAAGCTACCAAAGAAAGCAGATAATTTCTAATGGACTTCCGAAGCCTAGCAAGCCCTCGAAGACTTCAAGAAATTTCTTACATCACCACCCGTGTTGGCGTCACCAATTCCTGAAGAGCCATTAATGTTGTATCTGGCGGCAACCAATCAGGTAGTCAGCACGGTGCTAGTGGTCGAGCGATCCGAACAGGGTCACATACAAAAAGTTCAATGGCCAGTCTACTTTGTCAGCGAGGTCCTTGCCGACTCCAAAATAAGATATCCGCAGGTCCAAAAGCTGCTTTATGGCCTACTCATCACTGTCCGGAAGTTGGTGTACTATTTCCAATCGCATCAAGTCATGATGGTCACATCGTATCCACTCGGGGACGTCCTACATAACCGTGAGGCCACCGGCCGAATCGCTAAATGGGCGCTTGAGTTGATGGCGTTCGACATCACCTTTCAACCATGGACAGCGATCAAATCTCAAGCTCTAGCCGACTTCATGGCCGAGTGGACGAAGTTCAGATGCCTACATCAGCAGTGAATCTAGAGTACTGGACAATGTACTTCGACAGTTCCCTAAGGATCGGCGGCGCTGGGGCCAGCGTCGTATTGACGTCCCCCACCGGTGAAAAACTCGAGTACGTCCTCCAGATCCACTTCCCGGCTTCTCACAACGTCGCCGAGTACGAGGCACTCATCCACAGACTCCGCATTGCTATATCACTCGGCATCCGCTAACTAGTTGTATGAGGAGATTCTCAACTCGTGGTGAACCAAGTCATGAAAGACTGGACATGCCTCGATGACACCATGGCGACATACTATCAGGAGGTCAGAAAGCTGGAAAACAAGTTCGACGGGTTGGAAATAACACATGTCCTACGACAATACAATGATGCTGCAGATGAACTGGCAAACATGGGATCCAAGTGAGAAGTGGTCTCGATTGGGATCTTTGTCGAGCAACTTATGGAGCCGTCAGTCAAAAAGAAACCAGTGCCAGAGTAGTCGGGAGGCGAACCTACCCTGGCAACAGACAAAGTACTGATCATATCCCAAGATTGGCAGACTCCTGTTCTCAAATTCCTCCTGGATGATGAACTCCCAGAAAATCGCATTCAAGCCGAACAAATCAAATGTCGAAGCAAAAGCTTCCTACTCATTGGAGAACTCCCATCTGTTCTCTAGTCCCTAAGAACCACGGTCAGCCGGGTAACAGGGCAATCCCCTTTCTTCTTGGTCTATGGTGCCGAAGCTGTGTTACCAACCGAGTTAAAGTTTGACTCTCTGCGAGTTTTGGCTTACTCAGAAGACATCTCCAACAACACCCGATTGGTCGAGCTAGATCAGTTGGAAGAAGCGAGGGAAGCCGCAATAATCCAATTGGCACGATATCTACAAGGCCTGCGTCGTTACCACAATCACAATGTCCGTGGCCGCGCCTTTTTGGTCGGGGATCTCGTCTTGAGGAAAATACAAACCACCAAAGACAGGCATAAACTATCCCCAACATGGGAAGGGCCGTTCATTATCGCCGAGGTCACTCGGCCAGGCGCCTACCGACTGAAGACTGAAGACGGTGCCCTTGTCGGCAACTCATGGAACATAGAATAGCTACGTCCTTTCTATACCTAAGTTTTATACTTTCCTATGTGTATAGTTTTCCTCTGACTCACTACACCGCTTGTTCCAACTGAGTAGTGAGTCAGGAGCTGCATGTATTATATGTGCTTTGTCAATAACATACGAGCCTATTTCGCTTACGCTATGAAGTTTTATAACGACTTTGTTATGTTTGCCCAAGTACAACTTTCCGTGGTGAATGATTTTATTAAGTTCCCATAGACTAACTCGGTGTAGACTACATGGTCAGGTAAAGATAATGATAACTAATTCAGAACTTAAAGCTTGGCGGCATTGCACATATATTTACACATGTCCTTACAAAAATTTATGTACACCGACTACATAATGGATTGTTCTTACATACCCAGATCCCAGGTGATCACTTCCGCAGTCGGCCTCGCCGTGGCTATCAACTCCAGCGCCTCCTCAGGTGTCGTCTCCTCGGCAAACCCCTCTCCGATGGCTTCGATGTCTGCCCTGGGGTAGATTGACTTGGTCATCACAAGGGTTTGGGCCACACCGATAACAGCACGCTTGTCCGAGTACCTCTTCAGGACACTCGGGGCTTCGCATAGGTGTGCCTGCACCTAGGAGATCATGTTGGAGCTAGTTCCCATATAGTGAGGGTCCATTACGTCAAGGAGCCCTTTCACGGACTCAGCAAGGATCTCCCGTGACTCCTTGGCGACTTTCATCTCCTCTGCAAAAGCCTGAAATTGGATTTGGGCATTGGCTCTAGTAGCTACCCGAGTTCAACGACAAGTAAACTTGTCAAGCAAAAATGCAGATAGAGTACAGGATGGATTGGTTAAGATCATTGTCAAAATGGGGACTCACTTTCATAGTCAGCCTCCCACTTGGTGTGGCCTTCTCCAATTCAGCTTTCTCCTTTTTGAGCTTGGCGTTGGCCTTCTTCAAGTCGGCCGTCTCTTTTTCAAGCTCGTCCTTGGCCCTTGTCAAGTCGGCCCTGTCTTTTTCAAGACCGGCCTTGGCTTCCTCGGCCTCCTTCAGCCTGGCTTCCCCCTCTGTTTGGGTCTTCAACTCGGCTTCGAGGGCTGCACATCAGAACAGTTAAAAACTCGAGATTGCAGTCAAGACACAACTGGGCAGTTGGGAACAACATAGCTGGGGAAATATACTAATGGCTTGGTCAGGAAGATGTATTCGGGAGACTTACTTCCAATCTTCTTGGCTAGGCCCCAATTTTCGTCCCTGAGTTGATCAATGGCTCCCTTCAGCCAATCCTCTCTCCCCTAGCTGCGCTGCTCCAATTCGGCTTTTGCGGTCTGGAGCTGGTCCAATTGTTGGAGTTGGCGGGCAAGCTGGGTCAGGACCTCATGTATCTACTCGGAGCGGTCAATGATCTTCTGCTCAGAGCAAGAGCAAAGCAAAAACCAAACAAAGCAGATTCACATGCCAGAATATCCAAATAAGGAAGACCGACAAAAGCCTGTCACAGCGAAGATCTTACCTGGCCCCTTGGGACACGGCGATCGCGGCATGAAGAAAATCTTCACACTCTTTCTCCGCTGCTACTTCATCGTGCTTATACTTCTTTGCCACCACATCAGGACTCATCCAGCGAAAAGTCCTCGGGAACCTGTGGGGATGTCACACCCTAACTTTAGCCACACAAAATTCTACCTGAGAAAATGCCCAAGAAAATAAATTTAAAAGGCCAGAGGAATTAAATAAATATGTGAAATGCAAAAAAATAAATTAACATGGCCGAGAATATTTTTCTTATGTTCTACTGGCCAAAATACATTAACTGGATTTTTAGTGGAATTTTCAGAGCACATGAACTATTTTTAATAAATGAAAAACGCTTACTAGAATTAAAATCGTCCTGGAAAATCTTTTCTCTTTCTCTTTCTCTTTTTTTCCCTAGGCCACTGGCCACTCCTGTGCTGGCCTCTCCACGCGCCCCTGGCCTGCTCCCTCCCCCTGGCATCTTCTCTCTATGCTAAGTCGGCCCAATCCCCCGCGCGCCTGCTTCCCCGCGGGCCCTAGCCGTTAGCCGCCGCTCCCGCTCGCTCTCCCTCTATGCTGGGCCCCGCTCGTCAGGCACTCGCCCGCGTGCCCGCGCACCTCCCGCTGACAGGTCGGGCCCACCTGTCAGCCCCGTCTTCAACCTCCGTCCGAATCGAGCGGAGGGGAAAAATCCCCTCCGCCGTCCGATCCAGCGCCACCTCCCGCCTTCGCGCCCGCTCACACCTGGTTCAAACGGAGCGGGACCGAGTCCGCGCCCACTCCCCACGTCCTCCGGTGTCCTCGTCCCCTCTCTCTCGTGAATCCCACGCATGTCTCTGATGCCGCCGCCCGCAACCTGGAGCACAATTGGAGCCGTTCGGCCTCGATCTCGCTCGCCCATGTGCATAAAAAGCGTCCCCGCCCTCTCCCCCGCCTTTTCCCCAACACGCTGAGCCTTCCTGTGCCCTAAATCACCGTCGCCACCGTGCACCCGAGCCTCCGCCGCTTTCCATCCTCTCCGCCCGTCGCTCGCCGTTGTTCCCGACTCCGCCAAGCCACACCGCCGCCGCCATCACCTCCGCTGTGCCAAGGAGCCTGTCGGCCGCCACTCCGTGGAAGCCGAAGTTCGCCGGAACACCCCGCCCTCGCGCACGGTGAGTTCTGGCTCTCTTCATCCTCTCTGGCCGGCCATTTCCGCCGCGCCGCGTCTCCTTTCTCCGCCCTAACCCCCTTCACGTTTTCCCCTTCTCCCAGCGCTCTTCACCAGCCGCTCCTCGTTCTCCCGTCGCCATCGGAGCACCGTCACCGACGTCGTCCCGAAGCCATCGCTTCTACCTCATCACCGCCGTCATCCTCGCGTCGTCGCGAGCCGCCGGTGAGAATCCCCGCGCCGTGTGCCGCCTCCCGCTTGGGATGGCTGGCGTGGCCGCCGTTCCCCAGGGCTGTCCAATCTGCCGGGTGGCAGATCAGGGCCGCCCGCGTGGTCGCCCGCGTGGCCGCCGTGCTGGCGCCAGGTGTGCGCCACGTGGCGCACCCGTTTCTGGCTCGGTGGACCGAGTCCACCGTGCGTCGACACCTTTGAGTCCTTGCTGGGTGGGGCCCGCTGGTCGGCGCTGCCTCTCCCTCGGGTGACGCCATAAATCGTGTTCACGCGCAATAAATCGCTTATTAATTATATTTGCATTAGAAAACACAGTAAAACATCAATAAATTATAACTAATTCATACGAACTCCGATTAAGCCCATTCAAATTTCATTAAATCCAAAAAAATTCCAAGAATTTATTAAAAATACTTTCAGCCCATGTTTGGTTGCCCACATGTACTTTTTTAATTATTTGTGCATTGTTTGTTATAGAATCCGACGTTGGTGACCCTCCTGTGTATTACGAGGTCGTTGCCGAGTACATCGAGCTGGAGCAAGGCAAGTTGCACTGTTACCTTGATCACTTTGTACCCATTTTTCGTTAAATTGCTTTGTTTGCTCAAATAAACTACATTATTTCTATATTACAAGTGGGTGGGTTATGACCCTTATGAGGATAGGACTGTGCCATTGTTTTGAAACCTGAATCCTTGTCACCTGGGTAATCATGTGTTTAGATTAGAAATCTTAGGATGCTTAGCCATGCTTAGCAACATAGCTCACATGGGATTTAAATATTATCTTTTCATATGATTCGACTCAATGTCGCGAAAATGGAACTTCGGATAGGTTGATGTTAAATTACTAAACTTGGACCTAAATGGTGGGCTGTGGGCGTATGGTTTTGCTTGTCACACCCATGGCAATTAAGGACCGGTTCGCGGGAACCACTTGGGCAACTACCCATACTTTCCACAAGCCAGCGTGGGCAACGGCTGGGCTTGAAGCATTTCTTCTCCCTCTCCTAGGCACCGAAGAAGAGGGTGGGCGTGATGGAGTTGGGTTGGCCCGGGGTAGGGTTGATCGGCTTCCGGATTCACCGTGGCGCAAGGGGGGTAGCCTGGCCGATATGGTGTGCCCTATCGGCAGGTGCAACCTTAGCGTGGTGTGGATGGTTACGGAGGGGTTTCGTGAACGGTCCTGTCACAGCCTCCCACGGGGCATCGTGGTGATGCACTGGCACATGGGAACGTGTGTGGGGCTGTGTCTTGTGGGTACAGTTGTACACCTCTGATCAGAGTAAATCTATTCGAATAGCCGTGCCTGCGGTTATGGGCACATTGGCCAAGACTCACCGTGATTAGTCTCACCTTTAGATAATTAATCTGGTTTTATGAAACTGGTGTGGTGGAAGGTGTTGAGTCCGGTCAACGTGGTTGGGTTGATCAGGGGTGGCCGGTTAGCGTGGTGTAATGCTAATCGGTGGAGACTGGTGAGCGTGGTGTAACTCTCATCAGTGACGCCTAGTGGACGTGGTGTAGCGTTCATCAGCGCGGCCTAGTCAACGTGGTGTAGCGTTGATCAGGAAAAACTGGTCAGCGTGGTGTAACGTTATTCAGTGGAGACTGGTTTATGTGGTGTAACGTTAATCAGTGGAGTCCGGTTATCATGGTGTAACGGTAACCGGAGAAGTCTGGTGAACTTGGTGTAGTGTTCATTAGTGGAGACTGGTTGATGTGGTGTAATGTCAATCAGTTGGGAATGGTTGGGCCTGGTTAACGTGGTGTAACGTTAATCAGTGGAGAATTAATATTATTAAATTAATCAACTTTTTACTGTTTGCGAACTACTACCGGTTGCAACTGCTTTTACGCAAACAAACCCTAGCACATCTTTGTACCCTGTGCATATGCATAATTGTGGGTGTGATTTGTTGAGTACTGTGGGTGGTACTCAGCCTTGCTCCCTTTCCCCCCTCAGTGTTGGAGAACGCGTCTGCGAGAATTGTCCCGAGGAATAGGCTGGCTCCGCCGTCAAGGTGCTTGTGGGATGGATGCTGCTGATGGACCCGCTGCCTATAGACTACGTTTTACCTTTTCCGCTGTATTTTTGTAATATGATTTTACTCTGTTTGTAAGACACTCTATATGGCAACTTGGATTTATGTACCCTAGCTTTCCTGGGCAGGGATTTAATACACAAGAATGTTCAGAATTTCGGTGGTGAATTTCTAGGCGTTACAAGTTGGTATTAGAGCCGAGCTTGACCATAGGACCAGCCAAATGGAAACCCTAAGAGCCCTCGGAAATTCTCACTTGCATATGCTTCTCACATTTGGAGTTATTTTGGGAAAAGTGGGAATTCGTTCGCGGATTGGGATAAAATCTTGGTCGTTTATTTGATGGAAAGATTTTGAGTTCAGTCAAATCCGGAGTTAAAATTTTTATTCGTGGGTTAGCATAGGTGTCCAAATTTTGGGAAAACACTGGTTGATCTAGGGGAAGGTATGATTTATGACATGCATAAAATATTTTTATTTGCTTTGCGATCGTTATGTGAATTTTAATTGGTATTATTTGGTTTCGCAATGGTATTTTGTCGGTCTCAAATTTACTTACAAAATTATTTTCTGCATAAAATCATTGTTGTTTCCAAATTATTTACTGTTTACTTATTTGGATCTGAGCATACATTGATTCCCCTCCTTGCCTTCTATAGATGGACAACCTCCCCAACCAGCGTGGCATAGACATGGGCAGCTTTGTGGAAGAACTATGGATGATGAGTTTCACTTTGGGGTACAGCCATGCCCTAGAGTACACTGCAGTGGAGCCCATGGAGGGTGAGCTACCACACCGGGTTCGCTTGGAGTTACTAGACGAGATGTACATCCTGCCTACTATGGAGGTCGAGGTTGGCGGGTGCACCTTCAGTCACGCCTACCAGGAGGCCGCTTTCCGCCTGATTGGAGAACTACGACAGAAGCACCACGGTACTCTCCGCACCACCGCCTACCGTTACCTCCCCTGCCGGGCGCACTACCAGACCTACAGTGCGTTTCCGCCGGCAGAAGATGAGAACGACACCATCATCGTCCACATGAGGCGAGCAATGTTGGCCATGGACTAAATGCACACCAACTGGGTGCGTGCTGTTCACGACCGAGAGGACGCCAAATGGACGACCATCATGGGACTCCAGAACCAGATCGACCGCTTGAAGAAGGAGGTCACGGAACTCAAGGGATAGCCGCCACCTGGTGGAGCCAGGATCCGGTTGACTCCGAGGAAGAGGATCCTTCCTCCTGTGCGTGTTTAGTTGGCCCTCAGGAACAGGCCACACGCACCACCACTGCCACCAGCTCCAGCACCAGCTCCAGCCCAGTGCCAGCATAGACGGATGGATGGATCAGCGCATCATCAGGCGATGATGGCTCTCAGGAAGGCACCAGCATCCACGGGGACTTCAATTCTACCAACGACAGCAGCTCCTTCAGCGGGTCCCGCACCCGCAGTGAGGCCTGTTCTTCGGCCCACGAAAGTGTGGATTACGTGGGCGGATCCAGGGGCTGCACCGACGACGAGGTGGGTGATGAGCAGGAGCCGGAGTACAACTCAAATGACCACTGAAGCCGCTCGAAGCATTAGATGCGCCACCCTTAGTTTTGTCGTTTGCTTAGTTTGATTTTCTATTTAGTTGTAATGTTAGGAATGTTTGTTTTGTTTGGGGTTAGTGGTGGTATACCGTCTGTTGTGGTATGTCTGTCGTAATTAGGAGTTGCATTGATTTTCCTCATGTTTCCAACCAAAATTTCAGTTAATTTAATTCAGCCACTTAATTATCACTCCCGTTTCTGAGCCGCCTGTTTTCCTCCTTCCCTTCCACTGCTTTCTCTCCCCTTTAGATGGTGAACACAAGGAGTGGAGCTCGTGCTGCCAGTGACGCCAGCGCTACTAACCAGCGGGAAGGAGCACCTCAGAATTAGGGAGCACCCAACCACGTGCCACCCCAGCTACCGGAGAACCCGATGTTGGCACAGGTTATAGCCAACCAGAACCAAATGTTGGCCATGATGATGCAACAGATGCAGCAGAATAACCTGTAGCAGCAACACCAGCAACCACCCAACCCGGCCATTGCCCCTTAGTCCAAACTGCCTGAGTTCCTGAGGGTCAAGCCGCCAACCTTCTCCAGCACCACCAACCCGATAGATGCCAACGACTAGCTGTTGGCTATCGAGAAGAAGCTCAACCTCCTCCAGTGCAACGACCAAGAGAAAGTCGCTTTCGCCACCCACCAGCTCCAAGGTCCTGCATCAGCTTGGTGGGACAACTTCCTGGTGACCCGCACCGGTACCACAGAGGTCACTTGGGCTGAATTCTTACATAATTTCTGGAAGTCTCAAATTCCAGCAAGAATTGTGGCACAGAAGAAAAGGGAGTTCAGGGACTTGGTCCAAGGGAACAGGACGGTCACAGAATACCTCCATGAGTTCAACCACCGGGCGCGCTACGCACCTGAGGATGTCCGCACCGAGTGGAGAGACAAGAGAGGTTCTTGGAAGGATTGAATGACGAGCTGACCAATCAGCTCCTCTCAAGCGATTACCTAGACTTCGAGAAGCTGGTGGATAAAGCGATCCACCAGGAAAGCCAGCACAACAAGGTGGACCGCAAGAGGAAGGCTTCCTAGTTCCAGACTCACCAAGGACAGCATCAGAGGCCGCGGATGATGTTGGGCCAGCAAGGTGGACCGGCCACCATGATCGTTCGTCAACAACGCCCGTTCCACCTGGGGCACTCTGGAAACAGCAACAGTGGGCAGTACAACCGTCAGTCTGCTCCACGCCCACCAATGGCGCCAGTACAGCAGGGTCAGCCACGGAAAGACAATGGGGGCAAGAACTACGTCTGCTACAATTGCAATGAACCGGGTCACTTCGTCGACAAGTGTTCGAAGCCGAGGCGGATGGGATCTAGACTTGCAGCTCCCCAGCACCCCAATGCCAATCAACAGGTGATGAAGGGGTGTGTCAACCATGTCTCTGCGGAAGAGGCACAGACTGCACCGGAAGTGGTATTGGGTACGTTTCTTGTGAACTCAATACCTACAACCGTACTTTTTGATTCTGGTGCAACACATTCTTTCATATCCAAGAAATTTGTGGGTGCACATGGGATAAAAGTAGTGGAACTTAAAATCCCCATAAGGATTCATACACCTGGGAACCACATGATAACTGCTCACTATAGCCCTTCCATGAGCCTAGAAATCCAAGGATCACTTTTTCTAGCCAATATTATCCTCTTGGAATCCAAAGACCTAGATGTCGTCCTAGGGATGGATTGGTTGACCCGACACAAAGGGGTGATCAACTACGCGGACCGCACCGTAACAGTGACCAATTCAGAAGGAAAGGTGGTTAGCTTCAAGTCACCTATGCCGCTGCATCAGGAAGCAAGCTTGAATTAGGTTGCAACAGAGCAACTGTCGGAAGACAGGACAAAGCCAGAAAGGAAGATAGAGGACATTCCAATAGTAAGGGAATACCAGGATGTGTTCCCGGAAGACCTACCAAGGATGCCACCAGAAAGGGAAATTGAATTCAGGATTGATTTGGCACCTGGAACAGCACCAATATACAAGAGGCCGTATAGAATGGCACCGAACGAGATGGTGGAAGTCAAGAAGCAGGTCGACGATGTGCTACAGAAGGGCTACATCCGACCAAGAACATCACCTTGGGGAGCGCCAGTCATCTTCGTGGAAAAGAAAGACAAAACAAAACAGATGTGCGTGGACTATCGCGCATTGAACGATGTCACCATCAAGCACAAGTACCCTTTGCCAAGGATTGATGATCTGTTCGATCAATTGGAGGGTGCCACCATTTTCTCCAAGATAAACCTGTGATCAGGCTATCATCAGCTGAGAATTGAAGAAGAGGATATATCGAAGACAGCCTTCACCACGCGGTATGGGCTGTATGAGTGCACTGTTATGTCCTTCGGACTGACAAATGCACTGCCTTTTTCATGAATCTGATGAACAAGGTATTCATGGAGTTTCTGGACAAGTTCGTGGTAGTTTTCATCGACGACATCCTGATCTACTCAAAGTCAACGGAAGAGCATGAGCAACATCTTCGTTTGGTTCTTAAGAAGTTGAGAGAGCACCAGTTGTACGCCAAGTTCAGCAAGTGTGACTTCTGGCTGAGAGAAGTGCAGTTCCTCGGTCACATCATCACTGCCCAAGGAGTTGCCATGGACCCAACGAACGTGGAATCTGTCACCAATTGGAAACCGCCTAAGACAGTGACACAAGTGCGGAGCTTTCTTCGACTTGCAGGGTACTACTGCTGGTTCATCGGGAACTTCTCGAAGATTGCCAGACCTATGACACAATTACTGAAGAAGGATGTGAAGTTTGTCTAGACACCCAAGTGCAATCACAGCTTTGAAGAACTCAAAAAGAGGTTGGTTTCGGCACCAGTCCTGATCCTACCGGATCCTAAGAAAGATTTCAGGTATACTGTGATGCATCCCACCAAGGGCTAGGGTGCGTGTTGATGCAAGAAGGTAGAGTTGTAGCCTATGCATCATGCCAATTATGCCCCCATCAGAGAAATTACCCGACCCACGACCTGGAATTGGCCACAGTGGTCCATGCTCTAAAGATTTGGCAACATTACCTTATTGGTAATCACAGCGAGCTTTACATGGATCACAAGAGCTTGAAGTACATATTCACCCAGCCTGATATGAACCTCCGCCAAAGAAGGTGGCTGGAATTGATTAAGGACTACGATGTGGGAATACATTACCACCCAGGAAAAGCCAATGTCGTGGCAAACGCCTTGAGCAGGAAAAGTTACTGCAACACTGCTCGAGCAGAGGCATTGTGCAAGGAAATGCAGCAAGAATTTAAACGCTTGAATCTGGGCATTGTCGAACATGGATTCGTGGCAGCCCTAGAGGCTCAGCCCACGCTCTTTGATCAAGTTCGTGAGGCACAAGCAAATGATCCAGAAATTGAAGAACTTAAGAAGAACATGAGAGTCGGAAAAGCTCAAGGTTTTGTGGAAGATGAAAACGAGACAATATGGATGGGGGAACGTTTGTGCGTTCCGGAGAATGAAGAACTCAAAGACCTAATACTCCAGGAAGCCCATGAGACGCAGTACTCCATTCACCCCGGAAGCACAAAGATGCACCAAGACCTTAAGTCAAAATTTTGGTGGGCCAGCATGAGAAGGGAAATCGCCGAATTCGTGGCACTCTGTGATGTGTGCCAGCGAGTCAAAGTAGAACACCAACGGCTTGCTGGACTGTTACAGCCGCTCAACGTCCCAGAGTGGAAGTGGGAAGAGATTGGAATGGATTTTATCACTGGGTTGCCCCGCACATCGTCGGGGTATGACTCAATCTAGGTGATCATCGACCGACTCACCAAGGTTGCACATTTCATCCCGGTGCATACAACGTATTCGGGTAAGAAACTGGCTAAACTGTATATGGCTCGTATAATGTGTCTACACGGAGTACCCAAGAGGATCATCTCCGATCGTGGCAGCCAGTTCACTTCTAAATTCTGGCAGAAGTCCCAAGCAGAACTGGGAACCTGACTGAACTTCAGCACAACATATCATCCACAGACAGATGGCCAGACTGAAAGAGTCAATCAGATATTGGAGGACATGCTGAGGGCTTGCACACTGGACTTCGGAGAAACATGGGATAAGAGCTTACCCTACGCGGAATTCTCGTACAACAACAGTTACCAAGCCAGCTTGCAGATGGCACTGTTTGAAGCTCTGTATGGCAGGAAGTGTCGTACACCCCTTTTCTGGGATCAGACGGGTGAACGCTAGGTTTTCAGAACCGACGCACTCAAACAGGCAGAAGAGAAGGTGGCCATAATATGGGAGCGCTTAAAGATGGCTCAATCCAGACAGAAGAGTTATGCCGACAACCGTTGACGAGACCTAAGCTTCGAGGAAGGGGACTATGTGTATCTTCGTGTCAGACCACTCCGCGGGGTACACAGATTCCAAACCAAAGGGAAGTTAGCACCTCACTTCGTGGGACCCTACCAAGTGCTAGCCCATAAAGGTGAAGTGGCATATTAGTTGAGCCTCCCAGCTTCAATGACAGGTATACACGATGTGTTCCACATGTCACAACTGAAGAAGTGCCTGAGGATACCAGTAGAATAGGCAGATCCGGAGCAAATCGAGATCCAGGAAGACCTCACCTATGTGGAGAAACCAAATCAGATCCTGGAGATTAGTGAAAGAAACACCAGAAGCTAGGTAATCAGATTCTGCAAGGTACAGTGGAGTCACCATTCAGAGGAAGAAGCCACCTGGGAGCGAGAAGACGAACTGAAGTCCGCCTATCCCCACCTCTTCGCCAGCATGTCCGAATCTCGGGGATGAGATTCCATTTAAGGGGGGTAGGTTTGTCACACCCTAACTTTAGCCACACAAAATTCTACCTGAGAAAATGCCCAAGAAAAATAAATTTAAAAGGCCAGAGGAATTAATTAAATATGTGAAATGCAAAATAATAAATTAACATGGCCGAGAATATTTTTCTTATGTTCTCCTGGCCAAAATACATTAACTGGATTTTTAGTGGAATTTTCAGAGCACAAGAACTATTTTTAATAAACGAAAAACGCTTACTAGAATCTAAATGCCTGGAATCATGTTGTCCTTATTTCTTTTTCTTTTAATCCACGGCCCGCTAGTGTCGACCGGGCT